>JABFPD010000183.1:0-14077 GCA_022817545.1 Cremastobaeus sp. ZL-2020 | reverse complement strand
TCAACTATTCTTTAAAAACTAATAAATTCATTTTTTCACCATCACAAGATGAAATCATGATTGAAGTGGTGTAATTTTATTGAGATAAGTTACTAAGAAGATCATTTAAATATAAATAATATTAATTAAAAAATTCAACTAAAAAATTCCTAAAAAATCAGTACAAAATTTGGTTTTCCCTTTTGTATTTTTTATTTATTTATACCTATGCTTGAAAACTCAACTATTTCGAATAAAAAAAAAACATATCTAATGATTCAATTGGATGTTATTTGGTGAGAATTACCTTTACAAAGGTAAATATGGACGAGATAAGGTTTTGGAGCGAACTCTATATGCATATAATTAACCTTTTGCAAAATCATAAGATGTAAACATGTTTGATACACTGTATACTTAAAACAAATTCAAAACTTCTCATAAAATAAGAAACTACTCTAAAAAGATGTGAAATCATTTAAAGAGATAAGACAAGAAAAATTATAAACTTGTTACTAACAACACTCTAAAAACTGGATATTCTATTTTCAAACGTTTTCTGCAAATAACACTTTTGTCTACAAGTGTTTCATTAAAAGATATACTTACTGTTTTTTCGCTAGAAACGTTCAAAAATAGTACACTTGTATAAAATTTATATAAATATTGTATACATGGTTTATACAAATTTTATATAAATGTAATTCGTTTTTCCGTTGTTAAATTTATATAAATCGTTTACATAAATTAAATTTTTCTAAAATAAAATAATCAAAGATATATCTATACATGTTGAAAACATTTATATTGAATTAAAGTTGAATAAAATTTTTAAAGATAAAAGTCGACCGAATTAGTTTTTTTGTAAATAAATAAAAAAATTTCTTGTTTTATTTAAGTTATATTGATTGATTATTATTCAATAATATATTTTTCATATAAAAGTTTTCCAATTAATACAAGCACACGAGTAAAAATTAATAATTACAACTAAATTTCATCTCTGGAGGAAAATTATTTAATACCACTATAAAAAATAAACTTTAAATGCAAATACAATTTTATCAGGATATCTAATGCATTTTTAAATATAATTTAATTATAAAATTAAGATTTTTCAATTTATATAAACGATTTATATAAATTTTACAACGTGAAAACGAATTAGATTTATATACATTTTATATAAATCATTTGTAAAAATGGGGGCTATCAGGGCTGGTTTATACACTTATAATTTAAAATATTGTATAAATAGCTATTTATACTAAAAAAAAATCGAAAAACTCCATGAAAAGTCTTCAGTTTTTCTTTTCAGAAAAGAAAGAGCATAATCGCGACTGCTCATTTGGACAGCTTGTTTTGTGCACGCACATTTTTGATTTGTAGCAGTGCGCAAGAAAAATTTCGATTGTGGTTTCGGTCAGCAGTGCCAGCGCATAAACACTCGTTGCGCTAGCACTGCTGACCGGTGTCCATGCACTGCTGATTGGTGCCACAATCAAAATTTTTCTTGCGCACTGCTAGCTAATACGCGCGGCAACAGCCAGCGGTGTCAGATTTTTTAAAAAATTCCGTTCTATATTTCTCCTTTAAATTATGAGCTGTAATTTCTATTTTGTTTTACTGCGCTGTCATTTTTTGTGCATAACCCAGGTGTGTAATTTTTTGCTTTCACAAGAAGTGTTCGAATGACTGTTTTGGCGGTTTAAAATATCGAAGACACAATTTAATAGGAGAAAAACAATTAAAATCAAGAAGCGTTTGGAAACAGGTAAATTCAATTATGAGCTATACAATTCTAAACAATTTTTTTTACTGTTTTCTAAACTTATCTTGTAAACACACATAAAAATTTATCACAGAAGATATTATCAATCACTTCAAATGGTGTTTTATTTCTGTTACTTGAATTTTGTTTGCATTAAATGCATTAAAATTGTTAGTTCGGTAACTTACGTAATGTTTCTTCCAATTTACAAGAAAAACTGGAAGTCTAAGAAATCATATGGAAAATATTATGATTGATTCTTTTAAAATAACTTGCGATATTTAATTACAATGAATTTCTCATAAATTCTTTTATTTTTCAGGTGTGCTGAAGAGTTATTGATTGCAATAACTAAAGCTGCAAAAATTTTTGTTACGTTTTGCTCCGAGTATTTTCAAATACTTGTATGAGCATAATTGAATCTGCTCCAAGTATACTCCTTTGTACCTTGTATGAGCAATTTAAATCAGCTCCGAGTGTTATCACTTGTATGAGCTGTACAATACCTGCTCCAAGTATTATTATTTGTATAAGCATTTTTAAGTTTAATTTTGATTGTATTTTCAGAAAAAACTCATATCATTGTAAATATAATATTATCTTATTTCTGCAATATTTCTGCAGCTATGGATATATTTGATTTACTTCATAGTGACTTGATAGATATTCAAAATAATATCAGATTAGAACTAATGCACATAATTGTATTCAATGAAATAGTTAAAAAGAGTACGCCTTATCGTCCTCAATCTGCTCGTATGTGTCAAGATCCTTCCTTCATTATTCCCGTACGATTAGATTCGGACTACATCCAAATCTTGTATGCCAACAATCATTATGTTTGTTGTTATTATGATTCTGAAAACATTTTTATATACGATTCGTTGAACTACGGGAAGGTAAGCAAGGAAATTGAACTTTGTTTGAAACGCCTTTTCCCTAGGAGTGATTTAAAATTAGTCAAGTACCCAAAAGTTCAGCAGCAACCAAATTTCATTGATTGTGGTGTTTATGCAATAGCATTTGCAGTATCTTTACTTCATAATATTAAACCAAACCAAGTACGATACGATCACAGTAAAATGCGGCAACATTTAATAAAAATATTTCAAGGGAGAGTTATTGAACATTTTCCACAAGATCCCCGTTTCAAATGTCAAAACATTATGCCTCTGAATGTTAGTATATTTCGAATGCAAGAATCATTAAAATTACGTATAAAACGACGTTTTGAGAAGAAGTCAGTAATGCTTCCGATGGTCAAGCAGGAAAATAAATTGTACTCTAAAACAATGAGTAACGATGAGACAAACAGGGAAAAATTATGTGACTATCAGCAAGAAAAAATTAATGATGTAAGACCAACTATTCAACCAAATCCAACTATTCAGTATAATGCTTCAAATTCAAAAAATATTAAAATTGCTATGGACAATTTTTCATCACAGAGAACTTATGTTAAATTTAACACTAAAGTTACAAACGATCATTCTTGCGATACTCAAAGGGTTAATTATAAAGTTGATGCAAGTTCCAAATGTAATGTTTCATCTCTTGTTGAAGTAAAGTCTGAAAAAATTGTTGACGAGAAACCAGTAAACATAGTTAATCTCCAAAAAATCCCTGAGGTTGGGAGTAGAGAGATACTGAAAAATTCGAAAAAAACTAGTGAGAAAATACATCAAACTACATTGGAGTCGGTAGTGTCAAATGAAAATATCAATAGAACTAAAAACCGTACTTGGCATAAATTAAAGAAACTTGAGTTAGTGGAACTTGATGATGTGGACAAACATATAATTTTGAATAATCAGTGGATCCGCGATGAACACATGTTGGTATTCACGTCTATGATGCAGAATTTTACTTCTTTTTTACCTTATGAGCCATTGGTTTTACAGAAACCAGAAAAAATTCAACCTGTCCCTCGAAACCTTTGTCACATTCAAATAATGCACGGAATAAATCATTGGATTTCTACATATTATGATTTAAATTGTTTATACGTATATGATTCGTTAAATTTAAGAAGTTTAACAAACGAACAATTGACAGCTATACAAAAATTATATCCACACTTGAGAAAAAATTCTATTGTATACGCAAAAGTACAGCAACAAAACAATTATATTGATTGTGGTGTATTTGCTATAGCTTTTGCAACTTCTCTAATTTGTGGTATAATGCCAGATACAGTTCAATACAACCAAAGCTCTATGAGACAACATTTATTAAAAATGTTGCAAACCCATACTTTTGAACACTTTCCAATTGCTAGCCACTTAGAAAATATTCGGAATACTGACACTCAAAACTATTATTTGCAAAATAAGAATATTAATGATAAATGTATAAAATTATCAACCGAATGTTCTGAATTTGATGACACGTTTAGTCCAATAAATCATGTAATTGGCGCCACTTCTGTTCATAATAATAATCTAATAACTGAACAAAATTTAAAAGTTGAAATTTCATTTAGTATTGATGATGAAGTCTCAAAAATATCAGAAGACAATTTACATAAATCTAATAAACGAAACCTGAAAGAAATGAATTCAGATTCAGATGAAAATCAATTAAGTAAACGCCAAAAATTGATGAATTCTTGTAATAATAATGACGATAAAAAAATTAAGATTAAGACAACAGTATCCTTAAATCCTGTTGCCTTCAAGATCAGTGAACGAAAACGCTCGCAAAAAAATTATGAAATTAATAAAAAGAAAATCTTGGAGCATAAAAAAGACCAGTATAAAAAACGTAAGTTAGAAGCTGCACCGAAAAGCACTGATCATTCGGATATATTTTTAGAAAATATAATACCAAATAAATCGAAAGAACAGTATATCCAAATTATCACTTCCGCTCTTAATACAGGTTCTACAATAGAAAACCGAATACATGCCGAGTTTCTAGTTAAGCGAGGTTTTCAAATAAGACAACATCATATTAATGATTTTAAAAAGAATCTGAAATTATTGAAAACGAAATCTGAAGTTGCTATTACACGTTTAGAAGATACTGGAAATGATTTACATTTTAACGAAGCAATTGATGCTATTTGTGGTCCATCAATGCATACCTCAAGTTCAGAATCATATTTCAACGACTCATCTTATGATATCCTATATTCAGCAGAAGCTGTAGCAGTGAATCCTCAAGGTAAAAGCTTGAATATTTTACCTCTAGACGAAGAATTTAATCCAGTGAAAAAAACGAAATCAACAAAATGGAAATGTTCCTCTTTATGTAAACTCCCGAGTATTGATGTGTTTCAAGATTTAGTAAGTATTTATAAGAACATTGTAGCTTTAAATTTAAAACAAGCGTACAAATATTTTAAAAATTTTAACATTTGTTCTAATAAAATTAACCCATTAAAACTTGGACATGCTAATGATTGCTATCTGAACTATACTTCTTGCGATTGCCGAATGCTATGCATCCAAATATTAGCACCTCACTATCCCAATATAAGAAATTTCCTTAGGCTAATATATGATATTTTAAGTGCGCGAAGAGCTATAGAACATATTGACACTGTTTTAGATAACTTTGATATTGACGCTCTTGAAGAATTAATTAGTAGCAATTTAAAGAATTTGGTTTTCTCTCAGAATGATGAGGTATCAAATAATACTATGATATTGAATGAAGATCAAATTATATCTAAATATAGCCGCGCGTTCAAAGCATTGAAAAAAAGAACATTAGATACTCCGACTATTCCATGCATATCATGTGAAAAACTATGTTTTCAAAGAGATGTAACTGGAGTTAAGATAGTAAATAGTAGTCAAATAGACAGTAAACAAATTTGGAGTCAGTTAATGCCGTCTTATGAATCTGTTATCGGTGAAACATTATTTGCTTGTCATTACTGTAACAACAAATTACGTTATAACAAAATGCCAGCGACGTGTATTTTGAATAAATTGGAGAACAAGGAGATTCCTAATGAAATTAAAATATTAAATGATTATGAACAAATTTTAATACAAAGAGCAAAAGCATTTCAGACAGTACAGCGAATGTGCCCAATTACAAAAAAGAATATGCCATATAGGCACATGGTGCAAAAAGTAAAAGGAGGAACATTTTATCTCCCATTACCATTAGAAGAAACTGTGAAAAAAATATGTTGTCCCAGCGAACCAATAAATTTGAATCATGAATTATACATTTTAGTACGAGGTGTACCTACAAATTCAAAAATTGTTTTAGAACAATTAGTTGATGTAAAAAAAATTTATGATGCATTAGTGTGGTTAAAGAAAAACAACACTTTATATTCTGCTATACAATTGCCTGATAATTGTGAGCATTTATTAAGTATGGAAATGTCTAACATTCAGTATGATGAAAATTTGGACGTTGTTGATAAAAGTGAGGCAAACACTGAACCAGAAGAAGAAATTAATGTTAAAAATGTAGAAATAGAGCAGGTTGTGTGTAATAAGGAAAATATAACGAAAACACCTCGTGAAACAAACACAATTTCATTGAAAAATAAAGTAACGAAGGACCTTGATGAAAAACGTGATGCAATTTTAACATTGATGTCTCAATCTGATGCTTATTACGAACAATTTACAATTTATCCAATGTATGAGAAAAAAAAATATGGCTCTGCTACGGCGCTTTATCAAATGTTAAAAATTCAAGAAACGGCTTTAGATTACCGTACTAAAGATTTAGATTTAAAATGTTTTCCTTATTTATATCCTTACGGTGTAAATGGCCAAGATGAAGAGAGATCAACTAAACTAACTGCTTTTGAGTATATTAAATGTAAATTATTGTCTAAGCACTCTGAATTTCGAACAGACAAACAATATTTATTTAGGTCATTGAATAATCATAATATACGGCAATTAAGCGCTGGAATTTACTCAACATTGAATATAACTAATGCTCGTGAAAAATATACCGCTAAATCTTATTTGGAAAAGTTATCGAATCAAGAATTAGAGACTAATTTAACTACTATTTTTGCAAAACTAAGAAATACAGAGCAATATTGGAAAAAACCAAAGAACGATTTAAATTGCATGTTACGTCACTATGGATCACCAACGTGGTTTTTAACTTTAAGTCCAAGTGAATTTGAATGGGATGACTTGCGAGAATACCTACGTGAAGTGAATGACCCGATTCATAAAAAAAAGAGCCTCAATGATTTAATTGCCTTAGATCCAGTTTCAACCTCAAGATTTATCGATAATGTTTTTAGAGGGATGTTAGATTTCATATGTTCTGGCGATAATCCTATTGGCGAGGTTGAACATTATTGGTACAGAAGAGAATATCAAACGAGAGGAACTCAACATTTCCATATGATTATATGGATTAAAAATGCCCCAATAATAGGAAAATCGACCAATGAACAAATTACTTCTTTTATTAACCAATACGTAACTTGTAAAATACCAGACAAAACAGTATCACCTGTTCTTTATCATAACGTTGATAAATTTCAACGTCATATTCACAATGATTACTGTTTACGTCGTAAAAAAACAACAGCTGGTTTTCGAAGTATATGCCGCTTTGGATTTCCACGAACAATTACAGAGACTACGATAATGCGAGATGTTGCATTTTCAGTTGCTGAAAGAAAGAAACTGAAAGCGAAATCTCGATTGTATGACATTCCTCGAGCCAAAGCAGAGGTATCTATAAATGATTACAATCCAGTTATTCTAACAGCTTGGAAAGGTAACATGGATATTCAGTTCATAGGAGAAAAATCACTTTTCCTTGCAAATTATGTATGCAAATATATATCAAAAAACGAGAAAAGCAATATCAACACATTTGAGATTATTAATTCTACGAAATCATTAAGCAGTAAATTATGGAATTTCGGCATGCGTGCCTTAAATCATCGAGAATGTGGCGCACTTGAAGCTGCAGATACATTGATTGGAATACCTTTGTATGGTACTGATTCAAAAACAACAATTCGTTGGTTAAGCGTGAACATGGTTAGGAACAGAAAACTAAAAAACAAATCAGAAATTGAAAAGTTAAACGAAAATTCAGAAGATATATTTTGCGCTTCTATAATTGATACATATTATCCAACTAGACCAGCTGAATTGGATGATATTACTTTATACGACTTTGCAGGATGGTACGATGTTGTACGCACTGAACCAAAAAATGAAAATGTTCAGTATTATGTAATCGGAGAACAATTGTATTTAAAGAAAAGAAAACGAGCATATTTAGTCAATCATTATCACTTTAATATTAATTTGGAACCAGAACGCTATTTTTATTCTATACTGTTGTTATTTAAGTCATGGAGAGATGTAGGTTTATTACGTGGAGAATATGATAATTATAAAGAAGCATTTTCATCGTTAATAAGTAGTGACCAGGCTGCAAAAGGGTATCATGAGTTACTCCAAGATATTCAAGAAAATTTAGAGACTGTGAAAAATGAAATTGAAGATAATATGAATAACGGAAAAGAAACTAATGGAGAAGAAAATACTCCTTATCCAGAAGATTGTATTCCCCTTAAAATTGACGAGGCAATGAAAGATTTTCTCGACGCTGGTAACTTGTGCGATGATGAAAACATATACGACATGATTCCTAAATTAAATTCTGATCAGAAACGAGTATTTGATAAGGTGACAAACACTTTGAAATCTGAGGGCAACATATTACGTCTTTATGTGAGCGGAGAAGGTGGAACTGGAAAAAGTTATCTTATTAAAACTATTCGCCAATGGACAAAACAAATTTTAAATAAAGATACTGCAGTTTCAGCTCCAACTGGAATTGCAGCTTTTAATATTAACGGGTTGACTGTACATAGATTATTCCAATTACCCGTAGAGCATGGTCATACAGCAAATTATTCCACCCTTTCCGACATTGTTCTAAAAATATTAAGGGAACAATTACGAAATGTAGCTTTGATAATCATTGACGAAATTTCCATGATTTCTAATGTTATATTTGCATACATACATTTACGACTCATGCATATTTTTGATACTGAAAACGATGAAAATGGTTGGTTTGGGAAAAAACATATACTTTTATTCGGTGACTTGTTACAACTTCCACCTGTTCATGAAGACCCTACATATTTGTGCCTAAAAAAGGCAAAAATTGAAAAATTCATGGGATCGATGGCAAAATATGACCTTTGGTCTTTATTTTCTTATGATGAATTAACGATTAATATGCGTCAACAAGGAGATCACAAATACAAGGATATACTTTCTAAAATAAGAATCGGAACTATTACTAACAAAGACATAGAAGTTTTGAGAACATGGAAGATCTCATTGGATGGATCTGATTGCGAAGGCAGGTTGCAAAATCTTTGTAATCATATCGAATCTTTGTCCATTGATACGGTATGTTTATTTCCATTAACTAGGCAATGTGATACACTTAATGCTGCTATGCTTTCTCGCTTACAATCAGCAGAAATAAAATTACTAGCAATCGATGTTGCTGAATGTTCACATTATCTCAAGAAAAAGGCTTATAATTTATTGGAGAAATATGAAGAAGATACATCTCGTACAGCTGGATTGGCTAAATGTATTACAATTAAAATTGGAGCCAAAATTATGATACGGAGGAATATAGATGTCAGTTTAGGACTAGTGAATGGAACTATTGCTGTCGTTACAAATGTGGAACAAGACTCTGAGAAAGTCAATTGCATTACTATACAGCTGAAAAATGGAAAAGAATATGGATTGAAACGTTGTCAAGTTAAATTTGAAATAATGAACAAAGTTTTCGTTATACGGCAACAATTCCCTATAAGTTTAAGTTATGGTATTACAATTCATAAAAGCCAAGGACTAAGTTTGGAAAATGCGGTTATAGATGCTGGAAATACTATTTTTAATTGTGGTCAAACATATGTAGCACTTTCAAGAGTAACGACTTTGGAAGGATTGAATTTAATTAATTTTGATCCTTCTTCCGTAAAGGCCAATGAATCTGCTATCATAGAATATAATAGATTACGCAAGTTTCATCGTCCTGATTTATTACAAATAAAAAATTCTAACAACAAGTACATTCATAAAGTAGAAGATACGCTTTGGTCAATACCTAATGAATATCTGAAATGTCAAACAGATCAAAACGTGAATATTGTAAACTCAGTATGGCAATTACATGGCATATTTAATTCTGATGGTGTTTCTTGTTATGCTAGCTCTGTACTCCAAAGTCTGCTACATTGCGATTTGACAAGACATGCTTTACATAAATTGGAACCCAATCATGTAATTAAACGTTTTATTGCAGCTTACATAAAACAGAATGAAGTGGCGAATATTAGGAATGTTAGACATTTCGCTCATGAATGCTTTGCAATCAATCAACAACAAGACGCTACAGAATTTTTGTCTAAATTGTGTAATAAAATTGATACACTAAATGAAGTCTTGCAAATGAATACGTGTATTAAAAAACAATGCCGTACATGTAAAATGAATACTGTTGAAAACTCAGTAGATAATATATTATTTTTACCTATTCCAAATAATAGGACTAAAACTTATAATCTACAAGATCTTATTAATTTCAGCATTGGTAATTGGACGGAAATCGACGGTATATGTTCGCATTGTAATTCGAAATTATACTACAATAAAACAGAAATTGTACGAACGAGCGGTATTTTGATAATAGCACTAAAATTATTTTATTTTGAAAACAATGAATGTAAAAAAATAAATGATCTGAGTTTAAAAGCAATACCAACATGCACAGTTCAAGTAAATAATGATAAATTTCGAGTGATAAATACGATATTTCATCATGGTGACACATTAAACTCTGGACATTATACATGTCTTGTGAGAAAACAGAATAAATCAGCATGGATCCTTCTAAACGATTCAGAAGTACAAAACTCAAAATGGCCCAGATGTGCTAAAGATGCATGTATATTTTTATTAGAGAAAGTGTCAAGAAAATAAAGTTACAACATTTTTAAACAGCAAATAAACACAAAAATTGAAAACATAATCTGAATTAAAATTAGTTTGTCTCTTATCTTACAAAGGTAGAGATAAGAAAACTGAGAACACTAACTAACCTAAAGAAAATGAGAAAACTAAGGAAACTATCAAAAATACTGAACATATAACACTAACGAAAATATGCAAATTAATGAAACTCAATATTTAGCATTATTTATATTTTGTTTTCTTAATGAAACACATGTTTGAAACGCTGTATACTTCAAACAAATCTAAAGCTTACATACATCTAGAAGATCCTTATATTCTATTAAATTAATTTAATTAATTTTTTAAATATAAAAGAAATGAAGTAGTCACAGCACTATACGTGTTATAATCTTCTTACATTAGGAGCTGGGATACTATTTATCGCACCGTTATCTAATAGGTTATGGCCCTGTTCTACAATTTACTGGCAGTAATTTTGTCTCTGTTTTGCATACTTACATTTATATGTGAATCACTTTATTTCAGTACTGCCAGTAAATTATAGAACAGGGCCTATATTATGATATATGAATGTAATATGAAGTTTTTTATAATTAATAGTTTAAATAATCATAAAATCCTTTCAAAAAGTTTACATATCGGTCAGTTTTTAGCATCAAGATCCAAGGTCTATTGCTTGTTTGACAGATGCTAATTCGAAATCTGCTTTTCATTTTTTAAATTTTACGAAAGATTAATAAGCTTGACATCACTTGAATCCATTAAAAAGGATTCAGAAACGTGATTCAAATAAATTCCAAATTTAATATGTTCCAATCGTTTCCTGGTACTGAGTTTTTCTTTTGTTACTATTTGACAGCTCAATGAATAGTATTCAACGCCAAGAAAAGTAAGAAGAAATTTAAAAAGAAGACGAAGAAGAAGTTATTTTGTGCTATTGCCAAAGTGACGATATAAAGATTTTCTGAAGACTTCAATTACATCTCTACGCCGCAGGAAGCAGTGTTTGGGTAATTAAATTGTGTGTTATAACCTGAAGTTTTGTTTTGCAACAAATAATACCGTGCTCCAAGTATTATCAATTACTTGTATGAGCTTTATTTTGCTCCAAGTTTCAGTTACTTGTATGAGCTTTAATTTGCTCCAAGTTCCAATTACTTGTATGAGCTGTTATAAACAATATTGACTTAGCTCCAGGTTACATAACTTGTATGAGCATTGTCTCGAGAATTTAATCAATTAGTTTATTCGTTTAATCATGATGATAAGAAAAATCACACCTAATGAATTGATCGAAGAAAAAGTTACCATCGTTGAATTTAAAACTCCATCGGTGATAAATATTATCTTAAACAATTCAATTAGATATTACGAGCACATGGCAAGAGATATGAATTTTTTTTATAATCTCAGTGATACTGTTCACAATTTAGAGAATGTAAAGACAAAAATGATCTGCTGTTTTAAATATAATAATAATTATTACAGAGGTGAGATTTTTGGCATTGATAACAACAAATGTTGGATTAATTCAGTAGATTATGACAAAGTGTTTGAAGTGAACACTTTTGATATTTTTCCTTTGGATGTAGAATTAATCCATTTGCCAAAACGAATAATTACCGTGAGATTAAATGTGGTTCCTAGAGATCTATTATATTGGAGTGACTACTGTGTAGAAATAGTAAACAAAATGTATGCAAATACAGCTTACATATTAGATTTAAAACATTTTGAAAAGGATGTCATAGTTGCTGATTTTTTTCATCCCGCTGATTGGAAAGAATCAATCACACATGACATGATTTGGTATTACGGTTTTGCGAGTCATGAAACCGATGAAATTCCTCCAATCTATCCAACGGAAACAGAACTTCAGAAATTGAATGACTTTTATGCTTTCGGTTATTTTCATTCCAAATCATTGTTGTAAATTTTGTTAATAACAAAAAGAGTTTACTTTTTAAAATATTCAAATCTTAATTATTACTTATAAAAATATCCAAATCTTCTATTTGTTGTTTATTTTTCAGGGTTTGATCCATTAAAGTTAATCAATATTTTCGATATTGCAGGTCAGTTAACTTTTCACACGAATCCACTGCGCCTACGTATTTAACTTTCAAATGAAGCTTAACTTTAAAATCGATTGGCTGATCTTTGAACTGCTGCCCCCACAAGTTGCCCCCACAAGACTGATATTACAAGCTGAGGCACATAATTGAGGAAATAAATAGTCTAATCACGCTGAACTCGGACTCAGACTGTTCAGTTTTTGTTTTCAGCGTTGGATAACGTGTACTTTGCAATCTCGGAGTACAATCCCACAGAGAACATAAGTTTCTGAAACGTAAATAATACGTAAAAATAACGTTAGAACGTAATTTTTACGTATCTTATACGTTCTAGAAACTTATGTTCTCTGCGGGATGTGTCCTTCACGCTCAAGTCCTTTGCCGCCTTGTGAGTCAGGGACTATCCTGAGCTGCATATGGCTTACTGTGGGGAGACGTCTATTTCAACAAAAAAAAAAGAATTTCTCCAAAAGGCAACCCCACAATACAGCTCAGAAAGGAGCTTCGTTGAGTGAATTCTGGAGCAACACAAGCAGAAACAAAGATTCCTCATGTATACATTGGACCAACTGATTCGGAGCTGGCCTAGGGCATGGTAAGTAAGAAACAACGTATTTAAATCAATCTCCCAATAAATATTAATTAATCAAAAATCATTGTGCTCTCTAGGGAGGATTAATGATTCTCAGTTCAAAAAATTTGCAGGGTTATTTTTTAGTCATTTTTAACTAAAATGTTTGAATTTACTGTCTAATCCTTTACAGGAAGAAGTTGGGAGAATCTTTTGAAACGAAATACGAGTGGGACTTGTTAACTGCACGAAGCATTTGGACATTTGGCCCAGACGCAAGAGGACCCAACATTCTTCCCAAAATATGACTAATTGTAAGTGCAATATTGGTACTAAATAATTAATGATTTCCCTGGTTAAAGTTTTATAAGCAATCAGATCTGAATTTCATTCTGATATGAAACGATGCGAATTTGGCAACCGAAAATTCATGAAAGTGCAATGAAGTTTCATATAGAAATTGTAACGAAACATCATGAAAATTCAGATATGAATTGTTGCAAATAAGCAAGAAAAAACGTTAAGAAAAAAAATTTTTCACAACTATAGGTTTCGAACAACTATAGGATGCTTTCGCCACTGGACTTCTTCTCTATTCAAGTTAAGAATACTTATGACTTTTAAAGAAGTTCCATAATTTCCACATAAATTCATATCTGAAAATTCAGTTATGAATTGTTATGTATAATAATGTTTCATAAGAATTCATAAC
>JABFPD010000182.1:0-14085 GCA_022817545.1 Cremastobaeus sp. ZL-2020 | reverse complement strand
TATGATAGCCGCAAGAGTCATACGCAATTAAACCCGTCTGAAACATACAATATTTTCAGCATGAAACATACACACTACATACGATAAATCCTACTAATCTTCATGTATGAATTGCACGTATGATTTTTTTCAAGGGTATTTAGGCATGTATCATTTATTTGACATTTTTATCTTTCCATCTTGAAAGTTCAAAATCGCGAAGGAACCAAGATTAGTATTTTTATAAGAATCATTTTTAATGTCTGAGTCTAAGATTGTATCACACATTTTTTTAGCTTAGAAAAATTGAGATATATTGATAGTTGATCAAAAACTAAGGATGGGAATATTAAAAATCAAACTTTACCTAAGAATCACTAGAAATGTTCAATTGCAAAGTAAATACTGATACAATCAAATCATACATTATGATTTTTTTAAGGTTAATACTGATTATTGGTCACATTTCCGAAATTTAACTCTTATCTGGCCACGGTGAGCCTGAGAGGCTTTTTAGAAAAAGATATTCGAACGGATTCTTTGAAGATCGACGAAGATGACAAAAAAGGTTCGGCCAGATAAGAGTTAAAAAAATTTCGTTATTTTAAATTTCGTTTAAACAAAATGGAACAAAAAATTAGATTCATTTATGATCCATTTTCTGGCCACTATTATTGACATTTTTGGTCCACTATCATGAATTTTCGAAAAATTGTAGCTTTTAAGATTTTATTCATTTTATGTATTACGATTTTTTTATGAATATCGATTTTTTTCTGTATTTTTGATATTTTTGTTCCACCAATTTGAATTTTAGAAAAACCGCAACTTTTAAGATTTGATTCATTCCAAAAATTATTAGAAGCATCTAGTTCCAAAGTTTCGTCAATCTATTATGTTATTATGCAATTTTTAACCGTATTTTTGATATTTTTAGTCCGCCATCTTCGATTTTCAAAAAAGGGCAACTTTTAAGAATTGATTTGTTATTAGAATTACTCGAAGCAACTAATTTCAAAATTTCGTCAATCTATGGTGTCAATATGCAATTTTTAACCGTATTTTTGATATTTTTGGCCCGCCAACTTGGATTTTCAAAAAATCCTGTTTGTCAAAAAATCCCGGTTTCTAAGATTTGATTTGTTATTAGAATCACTAAAAGCAACTAATTCCAAAGTTTCGTCAATCTATTATGAGAATATGAAATTTTTTAAACGTATTTTTGATATTTTTGGTCCGCCATCTTAGATTATCTAAAAAGCGTAGCTTCTAAGATTTGATTTGTTATTAGAATTACTAGAAGCAACTAATTTCAAAGTTTCGTCAATCTATTATGTTAATATGCAATTTTTAACCGTATTTTTGATATTTTTGATCCGCCATCTTGGATTTTCAAAAAAAGCGCAGCTTCTAAGATTTGATTTGCTATTAGAATCACTAGAAGCAACTAATTCCAAAGTTTCATCGATCTACTCCGCGAATAACTATTTTTTGCCGTTTTTGAGACAAAATCGAACACTGTGCGACGGTGGACGCAACAGTGCAGCCGGATCGGGCTGATCCACGCAGGGTGCAGTGCTACGAGGTGAGGCAGGGCCAGGCGAGGCGCACAGTGACCAGAAGACGACGCCGCTAGGACCGAGCACGGGAGCTGGACGACATCTCCAGCAGCTACAGGTAACGGCGAGCGCGGCGGTGCCAAGACACGCCGCGCGCCAACATAACCCTCCCGCTCGAGTCCTGGTCCGAGGAAACTCGGACCTGAGACCGATACCAAAAAGGCAAAGCCTGGTGCTGAGCCAAGGCCCTGGCCAAAAGGCCATAACCAAAGCCAAAAGGCGGCCGCGAGCAGAAGCTCGTTCGGCGACCGGGGGATCGCACGATCACCGGCAAAAAGGGAATATTGTGTCCGCAGGAAAGCGGACTGGCGCCCAATCGGTAGCAGGGGTCATTGCGTGGCGCGTGCCGACCGGGTCGTGGCCGTCGACCGGTTCGACGTGTTACAAATTAAACAATTTAATTGTTTCTATTAAATATGTAATCATATTATTTCAACTTAATATATCTTTTCAGGCTAAAATTTTACTAGCTATTTCAATAATATTTGCATATGATTATTCGTTATAAAATAATAATTTCTTATTTAAATACTTATTAATAATATACTTATACTAATTAATTAAATACTATTTAATAACAACCCTAGTAAAAATCAGGCATATATGGTAAATCACGTTTTCATGTATGGCCCATATGTGGAATTCATGAAAATCATATATGGAATTCGTAAAAACCATATATGGCCATATATTTTAAACTATAATTTCATATATGTTCAAAAACAAGGCTATATATGGGTATATATGGTCATATATGGCCATATAGGTTTTTCAGTTATTTATATATGGCCATATATGGCTTATATATGTTTCATTTTTACAAGGGAATAATAATAATAAGAGGAATTTGACATTTATAATTGTTTCATTGACTCGCATACATTTTCATATGTAATAAGTAAAATATTTCTATTGAATCCATTTTTTTTCTGACAGCAGTTGATATTTTTAATTAAAGATATTTTGATAATGTTTTCAATCATCTTGAATGAAACCATAGGGTCGTAAAAAAATTCCTTATACGGGCGTGCTTTGACAAGAACGGGTCGAATAGATTTTGACTCCGGTTTTGTGATTACGTCGTGAAATGTTGTTCGCCGAATTGAATTGAAATTAAGAACAATCGGATCTGTTCTGTCGTTTAAGATAAAATCTTTAATCGTTTCAAAATTGACGAACTGTTTATTTTTTGAATTAAGGGTTATACCTTTAATTTTGCATACAGTTTCGATCGAATTATCGGGTTTTTTTACTTCAAATGCATAAAATTTAGGTCCGCCTGAAAGAAATGTTTGAATATATGCTCCTTCGCCGTAATCTTCCAACTCGTTTGTCATTTCGCCCAAGTGCCGTCCTATCGGGGGTTCGTAACAGTTTGGTCTACTGATAAATATCACGCTGTCTGTGTCGTAATATAAAACGCGATCGTCTAATTTTTTAAGATAACTGTACAGTTTGATGCGCGCCAGACTTGTCGTGTAACAGGCAATGACGACATTTGTAATTGGCGAAACTTCGACTGTTTCTTTGATATTTTTATATGAGATAAAAATCTTTTCCTCATTTACCGGTACAAATGCTGTGATTTCTATCGCCGGGTCGGTTAACAAATCGAATAAATCTTTTCTCGTTTTGATAATTGCAAGTTTGGTTTGATTGTCGCGTTGACCAAACTTTCCCCATAAAATATTTATCAGAAGTTTTGCCAATTGACGTAATGCTGGATTTTTGCAAATTTTATCTGGTTCCAATAGTATATTTTCAACTTCAAAATAGTCTTTGATATACTCTTTCTGTTTTCTCTCGTCGCCTTTGCAATCGGACGGATAATCGCTCGACTGAATTTTATCTTTTGCCATAGCGTTGATGTACTCGCTGAAAAGACCGGTTTCATTTGTTGACGGATTGTACTGAATTATTTCGTACTGCCAAATTTCAAAAATTGCCATCATAGTATACCCTTCTTCGATTGCGAGGCGTAATTCGTCTACCACATAAACGCCTTCCAGGTATCTGTCGTTAGGATTCGTGTGCGGACAATTATTTGGATGCATATTTTCAGCGCAAGTTCGGCACAATGCGAAAAGTAAACGGCCGCGCATTCTGGTCGGTAACACCGGATGAAGCAATTTACGCGGCGGAAGCACTCGGCATCCGACGAGTCCTTCGACGCGCGACAGGTCGTTAAGATTGTTTGGATTTATTATCGCGTTGCAATCGGCGCCTATGTAAACTTTTGGATGACCTTTTGGAAATTTTCCATATTTACAAATCCACGGATACAACGAACAAATATCGGTGTATTTTATTTGTTCGCTGCCAACGGTTTCGTAATACGTAGCCATATTTCCCACACGTCCGCCAAAAAATCCGTCTCGCGGATTCAAAACGAAAGAAGTTTGCGAATTTTCACGCAAATATTCGCGATCGACGCTGTTTCTGGCAAGACGCTCGTCAAATTTGCATTCCCACTCCTCTATCAAATTGTATTCGCTATTGTTTTTTAATTTTTCGATAATTGCCAATGTCCTGTCGTATCGAGCTGTTAACGAATCTTTTTTCCCGGATGCGATGCTTTCATCACGGCGCAGAGGAAAGCACACGGGACAACCGTGCCAATAGCATCCCCAAAATTGGTAGACTGTTTTCAAACCGGTTTCGCTGTTTTCGTAAAATCCATCTACAAGCAATCCGTTTTTTAAGCGAATTTCGCGTTCTCGGCCTGCGTGAATTATTCGGTGCTCGTCATCTCGTTCGCGTAAAGTCAACCACTGAATCGCTTTTGCCGATTGTTTATCGGCAAGACGGTAGCCGCCTCTAGGAATTATGCCGATTGTTTGTGGTTTCAGAAAATTTTTTCGATATAATTTATTAGCCGCCGAAGCCAATGTACACGCCTCGGCGAAAGGGCACATATTGGCAGTGGATAAAAATTTTCTACGAAGTTCTATACACGCGCGACGTAATATCGTCACGTCCATTTTGCAGTATTTAACAATTTCATGCTGAAAATTAAACACGTAATTGTTGTTGTTTCGCATTTCGCGATGCCAGTCCATAAACGATGCCCGTTCATCGTCGTTCATGTTATCCGGCGAATAGAATTTTTCATCAGGAATGGGGCCGATATAATTTTGATTTTCGAGTGTGTTGAAAAAATGAGGAAAGAAACCTTTTTCTTCCTCCGGGAAACCGAATGCTTTTGGCAGTTTACTGAGTCTTTGGTGAAAATAATTCAGACTGTCGATAAAAATCGTCTTATCGTAAGTCATTTTGATGATTTTTGTTCCTCTCAAAATCAGTCCCGGCTGATTGAATTTATTGCTGACTATATAATTTAATAAAAATTGCGCGTCATACGATTTTGCATTGTGCGCAATGCAGACAATTTTATTGAAACCTGTGCCGAAATTGTCGCGAATAACATAATCGAGAAATTGTTTTACCGGATCTTCCGAATTGAAAACTACCTCGCGTACACCGCAATTGTCGCATCTCTGCGATAAATCGTTACTGTCGATGCATTTGCAGCAGGCTTGCTGCACAACGCATAAATTGGGAGTATGTTTGAAAACATTATCATGCCCTTGTAACAAGGTGTCCTGACGACACTCGAAGTCATAAAAAATGTAAAGAATTTTATTCAAGAAAATATTTCTGTCAATCGGTTGTTTTATAGTCTGCACGTAACACAAATGATTATAGGGTACATTTTTTTTACAAATAAGGCAACGCGATTCGCCGCAAACGTGACGCTCTTTGCTCTCGTCGCATCGTTTCAGACACTCGCCGCAGAGTCTCACAGCCTGACAAACGCTAGTGCTTTCGGATTTGGAAATCTTGTAACCGTTTGGCTGCAAATGATTCGCGTAGCATTGTTCGCTGTTGAACAAACGATGACAAATGTTACAATTAATTTTAGCCGTTTCGCGACAGGGTGATTCGTGGTAACATTGCGTACACATAAATTTGCATCTGTGCGAAGATGGACCGTTGTTGTATCCCGTATTACAGAGAGTGCAAAAATTTCGTACAGCTAAAGCTCCTGTCAAACTAAGTATCGGCTCAAAATGTTCCTCTTCCTCGTTGTAAAGAATATGCAAGTAGTGTTGAATTTCTTCGCGCGGAATCGACTGAGAAGCGTCGAAAAATAAACGTTCGCCGTTGCCAAAATTGTTGCACTCGTAAATTTTTAGCGCGATTCCCTCGGTCGCGAGATGCTCTTGAAACCGTCCGATGTCGTCAATACTCGATCCGTTGCGTATGATTTCAGTGCTCTCGATTCCTGCATCGCGACATAACTGTAGCGCTTTATCGCGTTGCAATTTTCCGGCAAGATTTCTAATTTTGTTCCAAACATTGTGCAGTGTTCCGCTCCGCAGTTGGCCGCGCAAGGCGTAAGCTTTCGCTGCGACGATTGATCGGGGTAAACACAAATTATCGGTATTTGATATTTGTAAAATTGAACGTTTTCGTGTATTATTTGACGTTAATTTAAAACGCGCCCCGCCTCTCATATTCTCGACAATCGCGATCGAAAGACGCAACCGGTCCGTTGGAGTATATTCGGCGTTGCTCTGAATACTTTTATTTATTATCTCCACAAGGTCTTCCGGTAGGAAGTCGCGTACTCTTTTGAACGGACACCACAAATCACCTTGCGCGAAAGCGTCGGCGCGACACGTAATACCGATGTAATCATCCTCCTGATAGTCGCGAACGATTCTTCTGTGAAAATCTGCTATCGCGTCGCGCAACCATTCGATTCTGACTTCTCCCTGACGCGGCAGTCGCAAAACAACCTCGAGTTCTGTACCGGTTGTTCGAAATCGACGATAATATTTTCTCGATTCGTTTACTATGGTAAAACCTACATTATTGTCTCTCGCCTCGCTCGAGGAACTCTCCATCGCCATCTCCGGCTGCGGCTGCATCCGCGGCGGCGGCGGCGGCGGCGGCGGCTGCGGCTGCGGCTGCTGCTGACGCTGCGACGGGGCTCGTCGAAGTCCTTGTCCGATGTGCTGCGACCTTTCTGGCTCCTCGCGCGATGTCGATGGCTGGGTATTAGCTGTCGAATGAAAAATATTTGTTTTTCAGAAGACAGACAGACAGAGTATTGAATTTATGCGAAGAAAAAAAAACTTACACAGCACTGATGCTTGAACATCAATTTGATCTATCGCTTCGTCTGAATTATTGTCCTCGGTGTAACGCGACGCGTCTGTAAAGAGAGAATGAAAATTATGCTTTTGGAAGAGAATGAAAATTTGCGTACTTTCAGACTAAAGAGATAATAAAAGGCTCACCTTCGCGCATACGGTGCTGGCGAATGATCGGCTGCACGATCTCGAAGTTTGTCGCCTTGCGAAGACGCAGGATCGCGACAACTAGATTGAGCAGCGCGTTTTCGTCCTTGAAATAACCATTTTTGTACGCTTTGGTAATTTCCAAAAGCGACATGTGTTTCAATATCTCGCTAACATAGTTCAGTAATTCACCGACACAACGCGTATCACAGTAACTGTCAAAATCTTGCTGCGAAAACGATGGATGCAACGGCGGTGGTAGATCGTAATTAACGTTCGAAGAAATACGTTTCGCAACGATATTTTTTACCAGCAATCTTAAACACTTGAGTATCGCGCCACGATTCATTTTGCTGTTGCTGTTGTGAAACCACCTTACGAAAAACTGATCTCCGCGCGGCGTTTTCACAACGTTTTATAACGTCATTTTCCCATCCCCCCACAGAGAGCCGTCATTTTCTATGTTTTCGAATATATTCTAGAACAAGTTCCACCCATGACTTGTCTATAGCGTCTCTTTTTTTTTAACGTGACAAAATGATTCCTATTAGATGAACGGAAAAAAATATTAGTTCTTAGATTTTCACTATTCAAAGAACGACCATTTTTATTCTTCCTATTGTGTGTGTTATTTTTTGGGAGGGGACGCAATGTTTAAACACGAGCAGCGTGAATCGTCTTCAGTTTCGGATCAAGTCAAATAGTCCACGGAAAATTATCGATCGTGTTTCGATTTCGTTTAAAAGAAATAGTTATATATGATGTATAATGGCCGTGAGTGATCCGGACAATTATCGTTTGGTGATGTACGTTGTTCACAAATGGTTGCGTGATCAGCAGTCTGTGCAGTTTTTTTTAAAAAACCCCGAAAGTATAAGTAAACTAAATACGTGGAATGAACTGACAATAGAGTTCGACAACAGCGTACGGAGTGCAGAAGAAATCGCAGTTGCGCTAAGAAATACGTCACGTTTCGAAAAGCAACAGCGATTAGCGTTAATCAACAAAGGATTTGATTTATACGAACAACAGATTGGCATTGAAATAAAAATTAATAGAATCGTAAATTCGTTGGAAAATGATAAAAATAAATGTCATTTTACTTCGGAACGTGTAAACAAATATTTACAATCGATGAGAAACATCGTCGATGCGTACGACGCAATTTTAAACGACTACGAAATAATGAAAAAAAACTAATTTTCTTTGGAACACTATTCAGACTATAATTGACAACAAAAACGAACAGGATGTGTGTGCTATGAATCCGACTACTCATTAATATTTAATTTGTGTACGACGAAATTTTCCGAGAAGAAAAAGAAACGTCGTAGAAACTTCTTTGGAAACCTTGAACAAACCCCCTTGTTGGCGGTGGTGGTGGTTATGGTGGCGATGGTTATGTCAGAGGGGATAGATATTATAAATATCAAAAAGTATCTCCACATAGCGTCAAAAGTGTACAGTTGTTTGAGAACGTTAGAAAAGTCGTGATTATATGAGTGAAAACGCGTCGCGATTGTTGTGTCAGAGAGAAGAGATCGAGGCCCGTTTACGAGTGCTAAACAACGAGATCAACAAGTTGAAACGTAAAATAGAATCAATAGAAGACATTCTTCGTATTTCGCACGAATTTCAATTTGTTGCCATTTCTAAGGACAATAACAAAGAAGAAGAAGAGGCAAACAGCAATGGACTCCGATAAAGTAAGTCGATACGTTATAATTTAAAAAAAAAAATTACACATGAAACTAATAATCAACATCATCTGCAGACGTTTCAAATTCCTCTTCTTGCTTCCTCTTCTGCCGCTACGTCCGCGGGTGCCGCGGCCGCCGCGCCCGTCATCGCTCCGCCAATAGTCAGGCTCGGCGCCATCAATGCCGTCACCGCGCCTATGTTCAACAGCTCACACGTAAGAACGAACTCTTTTGTACAACGAACAATAATAGTATGTCTTTATTGTTATTTATGAACATTGTTGTTTTTCTTTCAGATTGCTGGCGGTGTCAACCCCAACACTGTCGATTTTGACAGTTTTCAGGAATTTAATAATCGGACATTTTACGACCGACCGGAACAAGTCAAGCTGGAGGAATTGACAAAGGAGTCCATTTATCGCGTGAAACATTTTGAACTGCTGCAAACAAGATATGGAATGGCTATAATGCTGCACTATATGAAAGACAGCGTAAGAGTTTCATCTTTTTTACCGCGACGTTGGCTTAAAGTGTTCAGCGAAAATGCCGATTTCTGGAACGAAATATACAACGCGGCCGAGCAGGATCATTTGTGTTTTAAATTTATCGGTGGTGTTTACAATAATTTGGAATTCCATAAAACAGATTAAGAAAAAGCATATATACACGTATTAATGTATTTTATACTAACGATTAATTATATATTCATGTGTAATCGTTTCTATTCATGTAATTAATCACTTGAAAATATATCCAAAAAAGCAAATAATTCAGTTTACAAGGTTATTTATAGAATAAAACAGTATATCTATTTGAAAATTGATTTATTATTATGAATTTTTTTAAAAAAAATAACATTTCATTTGTTTCTTTCTTCGATGTCGCTTTCGTCGATCCAGCTGTTGTGCGAGTCGTCGAATCCGAGCCATTTGACCAGCAATTTTGATTTGCGACGTTTTAAAATTTTTTCCACCAAATATACACTCGAATGTTCCGTCTTTAACAACTCTTGTTCGTAGAACCTGCCCTTGATCGGAGCATTCTGATAGTCTTTCAAACGGTAAGTGACAGGATTCGTGCTATTTTTTGCTGCATCATTCACACTAGTCACCGTGAACACTTCCGTGGACCAGTTTGGCGTGTAACCTTTTTCGAAGATGCTTTTAAATTTACTTATACGAACTTTGTCACCAATCGCAAATTTATTCTTCTTCTTCTTTTTCTTATGAGGTATTGCAAAGTTTTTCGCAGCATAAACGCGTTCGTATAACATTTTTGCATTTTTAGCGTTCACATCTTTCGGTTTCATTCCAATAGTTCGATGTTTGGTGCTATTATAATTATCAATCGTGTCGTCGATTATATCCAACCATATGTATTTGCCGCGCAATGTGAAATTTCGGTACAATCGTTCGAGAATCGTGCGATTCAAACGCTCGACAATCGAGGCTTTCAAATTGCTGTACGTTGAGTACATGTGTATATTGTATTCGCGCATCAAAGTTTCGAAAAGCGAATTGTAAAATTCTCGACCTCTGTCGACGTGTAATTTTTTTGGCTGACGCTGTCCTTGAACAATAACAGACCTCATAGCAGCCGTTACGTCTTTTGCGTTTTTACTCTTGACGGGAATCGCCCAGGCATATTTGGAAAATATATCGATGATCATTAACAAGTATTGGTAGCCTTTGTTTTGATTAGCGTGTTTTTTCAAATCAATCAAATCGGCCTGCCAAGTTTCATCCAAACCGCGAACATCCACTCTTAAACGTTTGTAATTGCGTCGAGCAGGTTTATGTAGTTCTTGCACTAGTTTTTCCATATTTTTCCTTCTTCTTGCTTTGCGCTCAGTATATCAAGCCATCCTTTGTTCAATCTGTTAATCGATGACCCGTACCCTATTAACGTTCGATTCAAACGTTCAACGGATTCGTTCAAAATATTTAATCTCGTGTCTAATCCCTCTATGCCCAATTTCTCGATTTTTTCTCTCATTTGTTTCAACGTAACAGCGTCTGCGGGGTCCACACCTTCGGCGATGTGTTTCAACCGATGGTTTCGCATATCGTAATTGCCGTCGTTTGACAAATGAAAACCTTCTCCGGGAGGCCCTCTTCTGCCGCCTACGAGCGGACCTCTTTGTGCTTTTACAAGAGAACGTCCAAACACGTCGATACTCATTTTAGAAATGACATTTTTGCTCCTCAAGCTTGATCTTTTATTTTAATAAATTACATCGGCTTCGCGTAACTCTTCAAGAATCGACATAATTTCATTCGAATGGCCGGTGTTTCCTGCTCCGCGCGAAGCGATCAACAATCTCAGTCGTTCCACTAATTCGTTCGGATCGTCCCAGTGAACATAATCAACGAGCGTCGACGATTTATTTTTTTTTACACTGCAACATGTATCGCGGTAGCAAGCCCACGCCGCTTTTCGTAACACCGATGGACGAACCTTGGAGTAAATTTTTGATCGTATGCTTAAACTTTGGTTCGTTGTTTCTCAGTTCGCCGTCGGGCAAGTAATACTTGCGATACGCGTTCGTATTCAATAAAATTTCTTTATACGAATTGTAATCTTCATGCGTGGCCAATTGCGTATCCGGTTTTATTTTGAATATCAATTCTAACAACCCTTTCGTCGGCGTGTACGTTCGATCGTCGACGTTTATTCGATTTTCAGCGAAATTGACCGTTTTATCACCGATCCAATATTCTCCTTTCTTTAATATTCGAACCCCTGTTTTAGTGTCGTATTTTTTATTATTTCTCCGTAATTGTTCAATGTATTGTTTAATCATGCTTGTTGGCTGATCTTGTTGTCTCTTTATTTTTTCCGTACTACTATAATCGATGACATTGTCCTTGTCCTCTTTGGTTTTATTTTTTTGACCACTTTTTGGATAGACGGGAGTTCCTGGACTATTTACATTTGTCATTGACGGTGTCGCAGTCGCGGCCATAAATTTTGCTTCCATCGGCGGCGAATTTTTTTTTCTTCTTCGTATATTATTAAGGTCATATTCGTCAATAGAAAAATTCAATGACTTTTTAGCCGAAGGAACGTGTTCTAGCTCTTCATCATTACCGTTTAACGCAAAGTCTTCGGAATCGACTTCTTGCGGAATACTCTCGTCTTTGTCAATTGCCGTTTGAAATGTCTGATCAAAATAATTAACATCTTCTTCTTCTTCTTCTTTTTTCTTTTTTATATCATATTTTTTTTCCTCGTCGAATAATCTTTTTTTTCGCTTCTTTCTCTTATTCTTTTGCCGCTCTTCCGTCAATGTGATCAGTTTTTCCAGTGGCTGTACTACCGGTTTAAAAGTTTCCACCGCTGTTTGTTCGTTCAATAATTTATTTCCTTTAATTTTTCGATATTTTTTTCTAATCGCATCACTGATTTCCGCTATATGAGACAATTCATGTCTCTTTCTATTTAATTCGCTCATTATGACAACACCACGTATCCACTTTTTTTTTTAAAAAAATCAATATCAGCAATAGTAGCAGTCTTTGACGTTGTCAAATGAAAACTGAATAAAGTTAAGTACAGTGTTCAACTTTTATACATCGATAAAACAGTCGAATCCTTTTCTGTATCTTCCGCAATGTAAATCGGAATCTTTATCGATAACAACAAATCCATATTTATCGCTATTCCAACAATACTGACATAATTTTTTAAACTTCTCGAACGACATATCCGTATTGACATGGTCTTGGTGTACGTGTCGAAGATTCTGATCATCCTGCTTAAATAGGACAACAAAATTGGCATTGTCACGTATCAAATGCTTCGGAATTCTCGTATATGATTGACACAGGTAAAAACTATCGACCAGCAAATGCCTTCCCATGCAAAAATACGAACGAATGTGATCTTGCTTTTCGCACGCGACATCGTCAAAGATCATCAGACTGTTCGCTTTGGTTTCGTCGGGTCTGATAACCTGTTCATGTTCATTGAATGCGTGATACTCGACACCTTTGACGGTTGACAGCAAATCAGACAAAAATTGATATTTTGGCTGCTGCAACGATTTTGAGTAGATGTAAACATTTTCGAAACGCAACCCATTTGGATTTATTATCAAAGCAAACAAAGCATTCGTTTTTCCGCAATTACTAGGTCCGGAAAAAATAGCTCGTACGCTATTTGGTAGCAAATTTCCGTGTCTCTTGAAACGAACGGATTTCGTGTACTTTGAATCACGAGGAATCACATGATCAAAATTATTCACAGGTATTCGTTGACGTTGATGATTTAACTTCATTTTTTTTTTTATTGTCGTCGTATAGTTGTCGTTGACAAATGTGTACTGATGACTGACGAAAAAGCTATAAATAACCGCAGTTTTATTGCATCCGATTCAGTTCACTCTGAGAGATTGTGATGATATCTTATCACAATCGGCGTCGTCGTCAGCGTCGGCGTTTTTATCAAAGCGGCGACGGATTACTGAATAAAATTATCAATAATTTACCATTCGAGCTTCATATTCCAGGCGGTTATCAATACTGTGGCCCGGGGACTAAATTGTCGGAGAGACTGGCTCGCGGTGACCCGGGAATCAACGCATTAGACGCTGCGTGTAAAGAGCACGATATTGTCTACTCAAAAAATCGCGAAAATCTTGCGGCTCGTCACGAGGCAGACAAAATATTGTCGCAAAAAGCGCGACAGCGTGTGTTTGCCAGAGACGCGAATATCGGGGAAAAAATTGCTTCCTGGTCTGTTGCGAACATCATTGACGCAAAAAGAAAAATGGGTATGAGTTTACGTACTGAACGTAAGAAGAAGAAGAAGAAGAGCAAGAAAAATTCTACAAAATCAAAACAAAAAGTTGGAATGAATCTATTTGGTACAATCAAATCATCAAATTACCACGGAAGAAAAAGAAAGGCAAAAAAGAATAAGAAGCCATCATCGAAGAGAAACGGAAAACATAAAAGGAAGATCAGTTTACGCACAGTCGTTGACGCGGCAAAAAAATCAATGAAATTAAATCGCGACAATAAAATCAGTCCAATAAAAGCGGCAATTCGAGGGGCACGCGCAGTCTTGCGCAAAATAGGTGGTCGAAAAAATGTTAGACTACCGCGACTTCTTCCAATTCCAGCGAAAATCGGCGGAATTATTCCGTTCTTAGTTCCTTTGTTTGCTGGTCTGTCAGCAGTAGGGGGTCTGGCCGGTGGCATCGCAGGTGTCACCAAAGCAGTGAATGACGCCGCCGCGGCAAAAAAAGAACTCAGCGAAAGCGTACGTCATAATCGATCGATGGAAGCAATCGCATTGGGAAAAGGTTTGCATTTGAAACCCTATAGAAAAGGCCTCGGTCTGTATCTCACACCGTGGCAATATTATATACACCGTCAACAACAACAACAACAACAAAACAGAATCAGCAAAAAAACTAATCGCACAGCTACCGAATCGAGCTCTAACTGACGTCGATTTAATGAAATACGCTCGTCG
>JABFPD010000181.1:0-14108 GCA_022817545.1 Cremastobaeus sp. ZL-2020 | reverse complement strand
CTGGGTACGCACCAATACCACTGCTGAAAAAGATAAGTACGTATATACGATCGCATGTACGATCGTACATACGACCGTATATACGTACTACACCGTACTGCAAAAACAAGTCGTATGTACGATCGTACATACTTTCGTACTGCAAAAATCGTACGTACGATCGTACATACGATCGTATGTTATTTATTTTCAGTAGGGACACCAATTAAAGCGTTAATGTTGAAATTAAATATAACAAACAATAAATAGCATTCCCTTCCAAATTATATTATCAAGTAGATGATTCTTTATCTGATCCCTAATTATTTCTTCTAAAATATAATCTAAAGATAATTATTGTTAAAACATACAAAGTAATACAAAAAATCTTACGAAAAATAACACATTCCATGGTAGCTTTTTTAGTCTTAATTATTATTTTATTTATAGTTTTTTTATGTTTATCTGATTTTGTTCGTCTGGTATGGTGAAGACTGCATATTAAATGTGCTTACTTTTCAGAATCACCGAAATGCTTATGTTCTTGTAGAGGCAACGATAAAAGATCAGATAATGAGTTTGAACAAAACAGGGATTAATTTTTAACAATGCCAAACTATTTATATTGCCTATACAGTGTAAGTCGAAGGTAAAATTATTTAAAATCTTTAGCTTTATTTGGTGTCACGTCTTAAGTACTTAGGTCATTTATACAATCAGGGATTAGCAAAAAGGTCCGGCATTATACAAATTATACTATAGCCGCTTTTGGTACGCAATTTTACGGTGCATAAGTTTGAGACCCAGAACATTTAGACCGAATAAAACCATTAAGTGAGAAAAGAAGGAAAGTACCTCCAGAACATTAATCATGTCCTTAGCAGTTGTATATAATATAATATTTATTCTCATCCCTGCTTAATTGTAAACTTTATTTATTGTTTTTTGCCAAAGCCCGTAAAAACTGCTTCCAGTATGCATATGTTTAGCGTGCTTGTGTATTCCATAGCTTATTATGTGATTTTAGAAATTCAAAAAAATCATTTTTCTAAAAAATTAATATAATATAATATTATATGAAATATACAATAGCAACTGTTTATTATATCTATACCTATCATAAGCAAGCTAAATGATTGTCAAACTGTACATCGCAAACAGTCTATGAGGTGCTTTAATTAAAAAAAATACTAAATAATATGTTGAAAGTGCAATTGTGTTAATGATTTTATGTAGCAATAATCTTGAAAAAAGTTTTTGTAGATGATATTCAAGAATGTAGATGAAACAGAATTGTGCTTTTATATCAGTTTTTTTATGTAGGGAGCAGACGTCAGCTGATAAAAATGCCACTTTTCTGTGATAAGTGAAAGGGTGAAAGCATGTCATTAGTTTTGTCGAATAATGATTGGAATAGTCACTGAAAACTCTTTGCATTGTAGTAATTAACACAGGCATGGTGAAAGAGTGTCAAATATCTCTATTAAATTCATCATCGATCGTCGAAGACACTGAAATATTATTTTACACAACTAATGTCATGCTCTGATCTGATCGTTTGCAGAGTCAGATTAAGAATCTTTAGCATAATCCATTGAATATTTTTCAATGCTATTCAGATTTGCTCTTTTATATTAGTGTTAGTTGATATTTATGTTTTTCAGTGAGAGTTCTTTATGTCTTATCTTGCAGTTTCCTATAGAAAAGTGACATTTTTTTACTGCATGGCGCTATGGAGGCATTCTACATGTACCCCAAGCGGCGACCTGACTGAACTGATTGCGATCATTGTTGAGTTGGTGCAGTGCGTACGAACTGCCCGCAATGGTCTAGACGCCCGTAACGTCCTTGGCAATTGTAAGGAGTGACCTACTGAAGGAATTTGTCATGCTCGTGCCATGCAACCGATGCTATAATGATTCTGACGCCGCTGCTCTCGCATTGCCATGCAGCGCTGAAGGCAGCTTGAGGCAGCTGCAGGAGTCACACGCAGCAGTGCCTTCCGGACCCTATTTACCTCGACGCTCCACATCACATGGGAAAATGTCCGCCAGGCCCATGGTCCAGATGGCGGTCCCCCACTTGCAACTGGAAGCTACCAAAGGCGTCGAATCGGAGTATGACAATATCCTGCTCGAGTTTTGTTTACCTGACCATGAACTTATCGATGTCATATGTGTCGATTGGCGATAAACAATGACCGTATGTCTGAGACTCATCAATTTGAGCGCCATGCTTGGATTTGAAGGTACACATGTCATACCCGTTCTTTTATTGCTGCAGTTTGGTTTTGACTGTTTCTTGATTTGGTTAACTTGCTTTTCTAACGTTGTACATGTTTCTCTGTTATTTATTGAACAGAAAATGTTTACTAAACTTTGATATTTTTTTTCTTGTTTTTTTTGGCAAGTAGAATTTTCCTATTTTCTCAGAGTTTGGTTTCGAAACTCTTTTTTGAGCACTCAATTGATGTGTTACTTAAATATAAGATTAAATAAAGATAGGCACTGAGTAAAAATTCCTTGAATGTGACACTCAAATTGGTACATGAACAGATTTTGAAAAAATGATATTCAAATAAATTTATGGGATATAAATTGCATGGAATGTTGTAGCAAAAAATTCATTCTTCAAAAGTTATAAACAAATTACTTTTTTGCAACTTTTAATACAAAATTCAATATCTTCGGCTATGTAGGTGATTCAAAAATTTAATTCAGGATTAGAAAAGTATGAACTTCATTGTAAAATAGTTAAAACATTTTTTAATAAGTTTTTTGTTTAATTCATTTATATATATATATTTATTTTTTTTTATTATATTGAATATATTGGAGAATATATTGTAACTCGTTCAAAGACTTTTTCAAATTTAACGTTAATGTCACTGCTTCTTGATGTTTTATATTAAACTCTTTCTTTTGATTTTCGACGAATTATCCGGTGGCAATAGCACTTTACCTTACAGAGATGACAGTGTTCTTTCCAAATGATTGATATATAAATACAATGATAAAATCATTGCCAGTTTTGTGTAAATAATACACGTTGCATGATGAATGAAAAAGTTAAAAAGTTGAACATGTAATTATTATTCAGTCATATTATATTTAAAATTATAGTAATGTACACTTCGCAAAATTGTTAATAAATTCAATTACCACGTTTGCACTTCTGTCTTTTTTTATATTAAAACATTTGTCAAATGTTTGCACTGCACCACATTGTTGGTCGGTATATCTGAGCATTGTAGTCTAAGACTCAAACTATGGAATTATTTCTTTTCAATTGCAATCATTTTCTGAAAGTCGTCATGTGCATGCAATCAAAATCACGGATTTTTCTTAATTAACATTGAAAGTATCTCGTTTATGTCAATCTCAGGCAACACAACAATCTTGTTTTTGAAGCACGATTTTTGTAAAGTGCCCAATTTCTACTCGCTCAGTATCTATTTTTACTCACGTGTTGATTTGAAATTACTTACAATTAATTATTCGTTCTCATTCAATTTATTTATTAGTAATAGAATATACTCGTTGATAATCTACTTTCATACAAGTTGCGCACTATATTTTTCACATCAAGTGCAGCGAAAGTGCTTATTTCGCTATTCAGACAAGAGAAAAATGTGAAAAAAATGTTGAAAGATATTATAACAGAAACTGATAAAATAAGTAGAAACAGGACACAAAGTAAAACTGGGGTATCCCAGCTTATTCTAATTCTGCAAATGTCTATCTCCTAATGTCGAAAGCAAGACACCAGCTATCTTGTATATTAACTAGGCCTCTCAATTGAATTTTAACATTTTTTTCCTGCATAAGTATATCTTTGAATGTTTTAAGCTGAAATTTTTATTACAACATCTTTCAAATATCTTCTTAATCAAATAAGTCTCCTAATTGAATAAAAATATGTAATTGCAAACATGTTATTTTAATTAAGCATTGAACAGTTCAATAAGAATTTCTTATTGAACTGTTTAGAGATCAAATCGAATAACTCGATATCATTTGCATATTTTTGTGACAAACAATGATTTTCGAGTTATTTTAGTTATTTTATCCATAATATTAATTAATATATCCAGAAAGATAAAAAATCTAAATGTTCAATTGAGGGGCCTAATATTTACAATTACTAAGGTTATGCAATTAACTATTGCAATTTTTTTATTTTTAATTCTATTTTGACTGAACGTGAATAAAATTCAATATTTAGCATTCCGGAAAATTTCTTTTCAACCAAATAATGCAAACAAAGTGTGAAATACAAAAAATATGCATTTCAATATGAGCTATTTGCTTTGAACCCTGAACAGTTCATATGAACTCTTCAGAGTTTAAAGCAAAAAATCTCGCATGCAAATGATTTATTTCATTATTTTTCATGTTTTTGCGTTATTTGGTCCAAAAGGAATTGTCAAATGTGTTTAATATTCACTTTTATTCATACTTAGTCAAAATAAAATCCAAAATGAAAAAAATTGCTTTAGTTCATTGGTCAACCCTAACAATTCTAGAATAAAGTATAGGAAAAGGGAAACTGGGTAATATAACTAATTGCAATTGCAGGCGTCCCGCTACACCTGTCGCTGTTCTCGAAGCTCTGGCTGGACGTGCACGCTTCGAGTCACATCGACCACAAGCACATCAACGGGCTGCTGCTCTCGTCGTACACGGTGGACTACATGGACGCGGTGTTGCTGGACGAGCGGTCGTCGCTGAGTGTGCTTAGCATCCAAGCGTTCCTAAAAACCTTCTTCGAAGCTGGTGCACCACGTGCTCGCAACTCGACAACACAGTGAGCTCGTTGATCAAAATGGTGGATATGAGCATCCTGGCGTACAAGCTGTTGGGCGACCTGCGGGCCCTGGCGCTGGTGTACAGCAGTGGCACGCAGATAAAGCCGACGCCGTCGCTTTACTTCGGTCTCCTTGAGCCTGCGGGCCAAGGTAACCAAGGTGATTGAACGCAACGCGCCGTCCAAGAAGCGCAAGTTCAGCGCGATCGACGATGAGGACGAGGTGTCGCACTTGGACGAGGAGTTCCGTCGAGAGTTGCAGCAAGGACAAGGTTGAGAAGTAGTAGTAGAAGGAGGAGGGTTTGCGACACGCTGGAGCTGGACTTCTCCGGGGCGAAGCACGTGCACTCTAAATTCGTGGGCACGTCCGGCAACAGCCGCAGCACCTCGAACGTCTCGTGGCTGGAGATGCTCAGAAAGAATGTTCTGACCTCTGATGCGCACAATAACGAAGGATCGGTGTCGAATGTACAAATTGGTTTGGCTGCTGTCGAAATGCTTGGCAGACTCGTTTTTGGGTGTGCATGCATAATCAATCATTGTATCCTGGTCTTTTTGCCCCAGTTGCCGTTATTAATGTTCCATGCCGGTAGAGTTTCTCGCGTTAGCAATTGTTTGAATGTTTGGTCGAAGCGAGGTACTTAAATGTAATAACGCACAACGATGGTTCCAGATCCAGGTTTTTAGTCTTCAAGCCTTTTTGGTCATTTTTTCGCATGACTATAATGTGACGGATGAATCCATACACACTGAATAAAGGCATTTCCCAAAGTTTTTCTTCACATATCATATACTAACCTCCAAAGTTAACCTACAAAGTACCAAAAGTGGATTTGCACTCCAGAATCTGTATTGAATCTGAGTCCTTTCGTAACAGTCCATCGAATAGATCCTGGTTCAATACTTAGTGCAGAACATATAACCACTTATTGTAAGAGCCAAATTAAATTACTGAAAAAAAATAACCTGGGTAGCGCCGGTCATCTAGTTGATGCAGGTCAATCCAGAGACTAATGGTTCTCTGGACCATTCTTGTAAACAAATTATTAACAAATATTGCAATGTTTACATTCCAACATTCCTATGAGATTCTTATTATATACATTTGCATCCAGTTTTGTGAACATTGTCATCAGAATCCATGGTCTTATATACCCTGATAGTCAGATTTATATAAAAATTTATATAAATAGTGTATATAAATTTTATATCAATGTAATTCATGTATACGCTGTAAAATTTATATAATCGTTTACATATACTGCATTTTTTAAATTATATAGTATAATTAAAAATATACCCTTACATATTGAGAACTTTTATATTGAATTAAAGTTGAATTGAAAACTTGAACATTGATTGTATTGTTTTTGTCTAAATTGTTTTTTTTTTGTAAATAATTAAAATAAATTTCTGATGTATTTGAGTTATATTGATTATTATTTAAAAATATATTCTTCGTATAAAAATCTTTCTCAATTAACACAAGCACAAGAGTAAAAATTGATAATGACAACTAAAATTCTTTTTTGAAAAAAATATTTAATAACACAATGAAAAATGAAAATTTAATGCAAATGCAATTTTTATAGGATACCTAATGCATTTTTATATATAAATTTAACTCTAAAATTAAGATTTTTCAATTTACGTAAACGATTTATATGAAATTTGTACTTCAAAAACGAATTACAGTTATATAAAATTCATATAAATACTTTGAAAAAATTCTAGCTATCAGGGTATATAAATTATTCCTGAAAACTGATGCCTTCAGCTGTTATGAACGAAGGCATTCACAGGACGATTAGCAAAAAACGACAATTCATATAAATTTCTAAGATAATATTTTTCTACTCAATTTTTTACTTTATTATTAATTATTAATAACTTGTCCATTAATTGCAGATCATAAAAAGTGAAATATGAAAATCCAACTTCAAGGTCATCAATAGGAAAATTTGATGCATTCCTGCTGTTTTGGACTTCGCCATTGATTTGGACACCATCCCGATAAATGAAATTAGACAATCAAATTTTGTCCGAGAAATTATCTGATTTTGTCCGGAAAATGTCCGATTAAATATTTTCCACGAGTGTATCAAACAAGCATAATTGTTTTATACCTTTCATATACCCTGTAAGATATCCGAGAAGTGTCTGATTTTTTCCAGAAAAATATCAACAAAAATATCAACTCCAAAATCAGACAGCAAAGTGTCACAATAAAACAAAACAGTCACTTATTCGTTCCGGAATAATATACGATGCGACTATCAAAAAATTTTTTAAAAAATACGTACTCTTAAGTATCTTTCGAAAAAATTGTACAATATTATGCAAAACGCGTATCGTTACACTGAGAGAAATTTTTATAGTTAGAGTAACTCGAATTTACTAGCTGAAATAATTATAGTTAAATCAACCAACATTTATACACCAGAATTCTAGTTTATGTAACCCGATATGTAAAAACATAACAAATTTAGTTACAGCAACTAGAACGTCGAATTATTTTCGGCTGGAACTAGATTTTCATAGTTAAAAATTAAAATATAAAAAAAATTAGTTTGATATTTTTTGTTTTGTTAATAAAACAGTATTTAAAAATATCTTTAGATTCGTCTATTTTATTATTTAGCTGTACTTAAATTAAATATTATAGTAGAATAAAACTTACTTGCATTCTGGAAATAAAATACAAATTTTTAATTTATTTGTTCGTTTAACTAGAATAAATAGTTCCGGTCAAAAACAACCAGACGTTCTAGTTACTGCTACTGGATTTTTTTCTCAGTTTATACATCAAATGTATATTTATGTATTATATTAAGTAAAATTGTGCGAAATTTTAGGTGACAATTTTACATAGTAGCCCAATAACACAGTTATCATAAAATTTGAATACTAACTAAATGTGTGCATGAATTTTTAGCATAAATTTTGCGTTGAGCGGTGTCAGCATTTTTGCCTTAATTCAATTCAAACTTTTATGTATAATTTAACTTATAGGTAATCTCAAAATCATCAAATTTTGATCATTAAACAAATCTACGAATGAAACCTATCGCACTAGTTCTGAAAAACATTGTTTTTCACACGGACGCATAGCGTCCTTGTACTATAATATATTATTATGCAGACACCGACAAAAGATTCAGTTTCAATACTGACTAGTTTCGACTATAAAATCCAGTTTCGCCGAAAATTCGATTAGATGGATAAAAATAGGGGAAAATAATCTGGTTTGGGAAACAACATATAACAAAAATTTGAAGATAATCTAAAATATTGTTATTTTGTATTCAACTTTTACAAACTAATACACATACAATGCAAATTTGCAAAATACATTCAAGGCGTGATAATTTTTTATTTCTAAAACGATTTGAAGCTTTTAATGTTAAAATTAAATATAACAAACAATAAATAGCATTCCCTTATAAATTATATTATCAAGAAGATCATTCTTTGTCTATTCCCAAATTATTTCTTCTAAAATATAATCATAATAAAATCTATTTAATTGTGTATACACTGAGAAAACTGAATGGTAAAAGTTACTATTTGAATGGTGAAGTGCACTATTTTAGTGGTAAATATTACTACTTAATGGTAAATATTATCACTAAAATAGTGAACTTCACCATTTAAATAGTAACTTTTACCATTCAGTTTTCTCAATGTATGTATGAAATAAGAAATCACAAAAAATATTGTAATAAGATTACTATATAATTCTAAATAGAAAAAAAATGAACGCAGTGAAAATTCTAATTTTTTGAATAAACTATTTGAACTCGATTAACTTTTTTTTAAAGTTATTTAACGTCTGTTGTAAAATTAGTTTAGTAACTTATTAACTTGTGCCTAGAATGCAAGAAAACTGTTTCCAATTAAAATTGAATAACGTCCATCCATCAATTGAACGATAAAATGTCGGATAATGCTGAGTTTGAAGAAAGTAGGGATTAATTTTTAACAATGCCAAACTATTTATATTGCCTATACAGTGTAAGTCCAAGGTACAATTATTTAGAACCGTCAGCAATCTTTGTTTGGTCTCATGTCTTAAGTACCCAGGTCATTTATACAATCAGGGATTAGCAAAAAGGTCCGGCACTATGAGAATAATACTATAGCCGCTCTTGGTACTCAATTTTACGGTGAGTAAGATTTAGGACCGGAACAATTAGTCCGAACCATTAAGTGAAAAAGGAAGGAAAGTACCTCCAAAGCATTAATCATGTCCTTAACAGTTTTATATAATATTATATTTATTGTTGTCCTTGCTTAGTTATAAACTTTACATAATTTTTTATAAAAGCTCGTGAAAACCGCTTCCAGTAAGTAATTAAGCCTATTTTTAGCGTGCTTGTGTCAGGTATAGATATGACGAAGACTTTTCATTACGTATTTCATAGCTTATCATATGATTTCAGAAATTCAAAAAAGCATTCTTCTATACAATTAAAATAACATAATACGATATGAAATATATAATGGCAACGGTTCCTTACATCTATACCTATCATAAGCAAGCTAAACTATTTCCATATTACACATTGCAAACTGTCTACGAGGTGCTTTAATTTAAGTCACGAATCTGATACGAGCATTACTCAAGCTGGCTGGTGACTCAAAATACAAAATACTGAAAAATATATTGAAAGTTCAATTGTGCTATTGATTCTAATGTGGGAAAAAATTTGAAAAAAAGAAAAGTTTTTGCAGATGAAATTCAATAATGCAAATAAAACTTCCTAATGACCATAAAAACTTCGAATATATTTGATTCCACTCAGAATTATGCTTTTATATCAGTTTGTCACGCATGGAGCGCATGTCAGCTGATAAAAATGTCACTTTTCTGCAAAAACTGAAACTGCAAAATAAAGCATGAAAAACTCTCACTGACAAACATTAATATTAACTGACACTAATATAAAAGAGCAAATTTGAATAGCATTGAAAAATATTCAATGGAATATGCTAAAGATTCTTACTCTCACCCCGCACTTGGTGAGGTGAAAGCACGACATTAGTTGTCTCGAATAATGATTCAGTGTCTGTTACAATAATGATGAATTTAATACACATACTTGACACTCTTTCACCATGCATGTGTCAATTGACTACAGTGCAAAGAGTTTCCAGTGACTATTACATATCTTATGTACTGATTTTAATAAAAACAACAAATTTTTTGGTCAGTATCAAAATCAGTGAACATGATATGAAATAGTCACTGGAAACTTTAGGCATGGTGAAAGAGTGTCAAATAGGGTTGCCAACTAGAAAAGGACAGCGACCCGGAGACCATGCTAATCAAATGGATCTCCGGGTCATCTGTCCTTTTTGTTGGCAACCCTAGTGTCAAATATGTCTATTAAATTCATCATTAATACAACACACACTGAAACATTATTCGACACAACTAATGTCGTGCTCTCATCTAACAGACTGCGGAATCAGAGTAAGAATCTTTAGCATAATCCATTGATTACTTTTCAATGCTCATCAGACTTACTCTTTTATATTACTGTTAGTAGATATTTATGATTTTCAGTGAAAGTTCTTCATGCCGTATCCTGCAGTTTCAGTTACTACAGAACACCAAGATTTTCATCAGATGACATGCGCACACTGCTTAAAAAACTTATATAAAAGCACAAGTCCGAGTAGTATCAAAGATATTCACTGGATCATGACAAAGTTGTTTATTCTGTCACCCCAGACTATCAGTTGATGAGAGCTCGGCATTGATTGCATCGTATATGGATTCAATGTCTGATACATCAGTGATTAGTTTTATAGCCAAGTCAGACACATATTTAGAGTTCCTGCGTCAATTGTGTCCAGTGCAAAGAATTTCCAGTGAACTTTCCAAAAAAACTTGTGTACTTATATTGATAGCAACAACAAATTTTTTTGGTCAGTTTCAATATCAGTGAACAAGATATGGAATAGCCACTGGAAACTCTTTGCACTGTACTCAATTGACACAGGCATGGTGAAAGAGTGTCAAATATGTCTATTAAATTCATCATTAATACAACAGACACTGAAAAATTATTCGACACAACTAATGTCGTGCTCTCATCTAACAGACTGCGGAGTCAGAGTAAGAATCTTTAGCATAATCCATTGAATACTTTTCAATGCTATTCAGACTTATTCTTTTATTTAAGTATTAGATGATGTTTATATTTTTCTTCATAACTTATTCTGCATTTTTAGTTATCGCAAAAATGACATTTTCATTAGATGAAATGCGGTCACTGCATAAAAACGGATATATGAGGACTGATATTATATTTATTTCATTGCACAATCATTTGGTATCTTGGAGCAAAGTAAAACATTTTTTTTTGTATTAATAGTTTCTCAAAAAGCGGTTAAGCGGTTTCCGCATCTGCATGCAAAATTCCTGCAAAATTTATGCTAATTTTATCAATAATTTTGAGTAAAATTAGTGAAATCTGTTTTATCAACTATAGTTTTTTATTTACCGTATTAACCAAAACATTGACTTTTTTAGGTATAATTTATTACAAATTTTAAAAAGTGATTTAGATGAATCGGTATATTGTATATCGCTAAAGTGGCATAATGTAAAAAATCATCTTTTTTGAATAAATAGTTGCAAAATTATATTCATAGAATAAATATTGAATGTAATAATTTAAAATAGAATTCTAATTTAGATCAAAATTTGCGTTAACTGTGTTATCAGGGGTTATTGTTTTTTATTCATATAAAAAATATATTTACAATACATTAACAATATATGTTTTTGTTTACTGAAGATAAAAAAATATTTGAAATTTAAAAATATATTGGCAATGTATTGGCAATATATTGAGAATATATTGTTAATCCATGGTTAAAATATTGGAAATATATTGTAAATACATTGATAATACATTGGTAATATATTAGTAATATATGTTTTTCGCTATAAATGTATTGACACTGTATGGTTAATATATTATCAATATATTCTCATTTTTACTAGGGATATATTAAGAAATTGTGTAAATATGCACAAATATAATTTTCATTGTCAGCTGTTGGTTTCAATTTCCCATGTGTATTTCATATGAAAAAAATAAATTGCTGATATATCATTTATGTTAATATGATAAAGTATGGTAATTATTTAGAATCGTGATAAGTCTTCCAAACAATTACTATAATTTATCACATAAACATAAGCAATAATTTAGTAAATAGGATATTCATATGAAATGTTAACATTGAAATATATCATTATCAATTTGCAAAATTCTTTAATGCGGGTCTGTAGTTTATGCATTAACATACCAATCTACAAAGTTACAAGGTAATATCTGATAATTACAAGTGAATATATGTTGTGAAATAAGTAAATAAGTACTAAACCAGTGTCTATAAATTCAGTTCGGTAAAATTATGTAATATCAATTAATTCATTAATTATTTCATAATTCATTAATTCAGTTTGCCGAAATCAGACGGCAAACTGTCACAATAAAACAAAACAATCACTTATTCGTTGCGGAATAATATACGATGCAAGTATCGAACAATTTTTCGGAAAATACGTAATTTTAGGTATCCGAAAAAATCGTACAATATTATGCAAAACGCCTATCGTTAAGCATCAAATGTATGGTTATGAAATATATTAAGTAAAATTGTGCGGAATTTTACGTGACAATTTTACAGAGTATCCTGATAACACAGTTAACACAAATTTTGATCTAAATTCTTAATAAATGTGCGCATGAATTTAGCATAAATTTTGCGTTAAGCGGTATCAGCATTTTTGCATTAATTTAATGCAAAATTTTATGAATAATTTGACGTTTCGGTAATCTCAATATCATAAAATCTTGACATTTAAACAAATCAATGAATGAAAGCTATCGCGTTCGCAAAACTTTCATTTTCCACACTAGTGCGGAAAGTTAAGATTTTCCGTACAGCACTCGTTCTGAAAAACATCTTTTTTCACACGGGCGCATAGCGCCCTTGTACTACCATATAATTTTATGCAGTGGTCGACAGAAGATTCAGTTTTATTTCAATACCGACTAATTTCAGCTAAAAAATCCAGTTTCGGATACAGTTTCAGTTTCGGCGATAAATCGGCCGAAATTTCGACTACCCGGAGAAAAGTAGGGAACAGTATTCTGGTTTGAGACGGCTTTTACCTTTTGACACGGCTTTAAAAAAATAGAAATTATTACAATTGAAGGGCCGGATGCAATAACCCGCTGTACGCTCGGGTCGGCTTCGCGGCCCCTGAATACTGGCAATCTACGCCGTGTTTGTTATTTTTCGCTTCGGATTAAAATATCTCCGTAACCGTTGTCTGTAGATATGTGGTGTCAGCGAGGAAGTTGTTCCTTATGACCTAAAGAATAATTGGGCAAAGTTTGGATTAATTCCGTACTTTAAGATAGAAGATATTACTGTAAATGCTCGCGCGCGTTTATCAATTCCGAGCTTTGCAATATGTCTTCACATAAGAACTCAGTGTTTTAACATTGTATTTATAGGAAAATTACACTTATGATGCGCAGTATGAATACAGTATACTTGATTTGTACAATTTCTTTTACTGCTTGTTAATAATTTTATTATTTTCATGTTCATTTCGATGTATTCCTTTGTTGTTCACATAAAAACATGATCAAACGCTCCATTGTTTTCTATTTATTCGCTACAACTGCAGCATTTCGTAAGCAATTTTAAATTATATTTTTGATACTTTTTACTGTATAAAATGTTGAATGATACATTAAAAAGCAATAAGCGCATGCGAACAAGAAATTGCTGAATTCGTATTCGAGTTCCTATGTGAAGACATATTGCAAGGCTCGAAATTGATGGATGCGCGCGAATATTTACGGTAATATTTTCTATCCTACAGTACGGAATTGAACCAAACTTTTCCCAATTATTCCTTAGATCAAAAGGAACAACTTCCTCGCTGACACCACATATCTATAGGCAACAGTTACGGAGATATTTTAATGCGAAGTGAAAAATAACATGCATGGCGTAAATTGCCAGTATAAAGGGGCCGCGATGCCGGCCCGAGCGTACAGCGGGTTATTGCATCCGGTCCTTCAATTAAGCCTTTAAATTTATTTTTAGTATTTAGAATTCGATTTTAAATTATTACGTTACAATAATTACATTCAATAATTTATACCATGAACATCATTTTGCAACTGTTTATTAAAAAAATGATTTCTTACACTATTCCGATATACCGACATACAATATACAGATTGATCTAAATCAGTTTTTAAAATTTGTAATAAACTATA
>JABFPD010000180.1:0-14112 GCA_022817545.1 Cremastobaeus sp. ZL-2020 | reverse complement strand
CCAGACGATGCGACGTCCAGCAAGATTTATCGGCTGACCGAGGTCGCCGTGCGATGAATCCCAAATTTCCTATTTCTCCCAGTATTCAAATGAGAAAGTTGTACCTCATACATTCCTAATATGAATTTTATAGACAATCGCTATTATGAAGGTTATGCCTCTAAAATATCATGCAAGAAATTCTCTCCATTTTCAGATGAGCCGGCTCTGGGTACGAAATATTTTTTCATTAAATTCGCTATTTTCCCAGCTGGACAGCATTTAAATAATTGAATTTGAAAATACGTTTATTAAATAAAATACTTCCGATGCAAATTTACACCCATTTTTTATCTGTGATAACTCGGGTCAAATCAATATTTGAAGATTTAGAGTAAACAGAAAACGGAATTTTTTTCATGAAAACGGTAATTGATACACTACAAAAAGAAGTGTCTCAATTTGAGACACTTTGTGACAAAAGTGTCTCAATTTGAGACACTTTTGTCATTTTGAAAAGTTTATTGTGTCTCAAAGTGAGACATTTCTTTTTGCAGTGTAATCAAAGCCGATGCATATAATTTTTTTGAATTCAAGAAAAAAATTTTATTAACCTTAATTTTAAGCGATGAACAGATACCGCTGAAATTGTTGGATATGTATTCTTTCATAAGCAATGTTTTGTATTAAATTCAATACAAGATAATGGTTATCGATACCAAGAAAGACTTTATCTTTCGCTGACTTCATCATATTTAGTAAACAAAATTGCAATAATTCTTCCGATATTGAGTCACCTAAATAGTTGTTTATTGACAAGCATTTGGTGAAATATATGTTTGCATTTGCAGAGCACATTTAAACACAATTACTGTTAAAATGTTTTGTTTACATCATTAAATAGTAAAAATTTCTGTATTTTACTCAATGTGAGTTATGATTTAAAAATTAAAAAAAGTTTTTCTTCATTATTATTTTATTTTCACAATTTAAAATATGATAATCTAATCCCACATTTTAACTATTATGTGCGATTTTGATAATCGTAATTAAATCGTGATGTTTGGAATATAATAATATAATTTATGATACTAGATCACTTCAATCATTACAATTACGATCACGGAGTATTTAGTGATTAGATTCCATTTATATATTCAAAATTATAATTATATTTCTAGTGATATTCCAATCATAATAATTGTCAATGATATTTAAAATTGGAATATTTCTCTCATAATATTTCGATCGTAATACTCTTCACGATAATCGTGATATTTTTTGAAATATCACAAGAATCGTGATATTCTTGTGATATTTCGAAATTATTGATTTGAAATCGATATTTGAATATCATATTGATATTTTTCCTGATATTTTAGCAAGTATTTGCTCATAATATTTCATTTTGATATTCAGGGTTGTTTTTTTGTACCAAAAGCTGGCAAGAGAACCTAATTTCTATCTAAAAACTTGACTACACTGGAACATTATTACCGGTAAGAAGCTATGGTATTTATAAGGATTTATTATAATAGAGTCGCAAATACGATTTTCGGCGACAATTGCTGCAATTTATAGTCACTTACGCAGGTTAATGGGTTATTGGAAGTGTTCGTTTTGTTGGTTTTAATTAATGATGTATCGACACAAAGGAAACGCCGCGTAAATGGCGGCGAATAAATCGCCGGCCATTCCGATTTATTTACTGTTTTCATTTCAATGTTATAAATTTCAGCGCGACAACTAAATTCTCGAAATCTCACGCACTTAATCGCTGCTACTTTCGATTTTGTTATTTACAATTGCGATTCGCCAAATCTGAACTGAAATTCGTTTCTTGATACATTCCATCCGGGCCATTAGAAAAAATTATCTGCGCTGCCCGCGGACCATTATTACTAGATTTCCGTGCGAAACAACGGGCGAGGAACAAAGCAACAATTTCATTGTCAGTCCGGAACAAATAGAGTATCGATCAATTTTTTGCAATCCCAATTTCATTAACTTAGCGATGAAATCGCGTCAACGCATTTATCAAGACACACGGATAGACGAACACACAGGCAAGCACGTTTCTTTCGCATTTAGCATGTAAGCAATTAATTGACGCGAAAGCCATTGGCGTACGGCAGACGCTTCACTTTGCTGAAAAACCATTACATTGCGAAACAGTCGCAGCGCAAGATTTAAAAGCAATACCGCTGCGATTAATCTCGAGCTATAAAAAGTGCATTGTGTTTTGTACCCGCACACGATCTTTCCGATTATCTCCGCGTTTAAGAATTATTTCAATTGTTCATTATTTTGTCATGTTCTTTGCATTTTTTACTGTTTTTTCGTGCCACTTGATTCACCAGCTAATTGGTTATCGATTTTTTACCAATAAACTTTATTCTGTTGAATCTTTAACTAATTATCGATACAAGCGAGCCAAATTTTGAGTCTTTCATGGGTCTACATTCACATGGCGCACATGTCGAAATATCGTATTTTTAGAGTGAAATACGGTAAAACGTAAAAACGTTCTGCAGAGACACTTTGCTTTGTAGGTTTTATGAACCAGCATCAATGATGATAATAGCGCATCATAAAAACATGAAGAAATTTATAAAATACTTACTTGCTGAATCAGAGGTTTTGCATGCTATTTATGTTGTGAAAGTTGAAAATGAATAAACAAAAGATTCCATCGCGAGTAAGAGTTTTGCAAATCAGCAAATGTCATTAATTCTTGATGTCAAACAATGTTTAAAGCAATGATCAGAAAGTATTTGGATCACTTTTAATCGTGACCTACTGAATTGGTGATATTTTTTATGATATTTTAATTCCTCTATCTAAGATGACACTTTTTTAATGATGTTATATAATACGGGACTGATAAATGATATTTTGATTCATATCATGATCATTGATATTCTAGCCATTTTTATTGATCTAGCGTTGATCTAGCCAGAAAATATTTGGAGCAACGATCATAAGATATTTGTATCACTTTTAACCGTTAGAATTGCTGATATTTAGTGATATTTCAGTACCTGTATTTGAGATCACGCACTTCTGTTTATGAAGATGTTGTATAATAATGATCTGATAACTCAATCTTTAATCATTACTATTCCTTGATATTCCTTGATAATCTAAATCATGATATCAAATGCACGATACTATGAGTCTTTTAGATGTTATCTTGATGTCAAGAAATATTGAGTGCAACAGTCACAAAATATTTGTATTACTTCGAATCATGATCTTTCGAATTGTAATATTCCTTTTGTTGTTATTTTAACATTTACTCAAAAGTCTGACTATCATTTCGTCTTAATAATTCTAGTATTACATGAACTTATCGTCTTACAAATAATAAAGCATTACGTTAAAAAATCTGAATTGAACATTTTTGGCCTTATCTCAGACTTCTTTTTTGACTGACAAAAGAAGTCTGAAAATTGTAATACTATATGTGAGTATAAGTTCGACATGTAAGTTAGGTCAATTGACAAATTCATACTTTTTTACACTTTTAGTCTGAATTTCAGACTAGTTATTTTTATTTTAAGTCCTGATAATCTAAATCGTGATATCAAATGCATGATACTATAAGTCTTTTTTTATGTTATCTTGATGACATGAAATATTTAGTGCAACAGTCATAAAATATTTTTGTATTACTTTTAATCATGACCATTCGAATTGGTGATATTTTGTGATATTTCGATTCCCCTATTTAAAATGAGACACTTCTTTTTTTGATGTGGTGTTATATAATAATGGGCTGATAACTCATTTATTTATTTATATTATGATCGTAAATATTCTAGTAATGTTTATTTCAAGTCATGATAATCCAAAGCACGATGCCATGAGTCTCGCCATGATAACCTGATAATGATATTTTATATCAGAGATAACATGATCATGAATAATATTTCATATTATCACCTTGTTTCCACTTTACTAAATCGCGATTGGAATTTTCGAATATCATAACAGGCAATAGAAGATATTTCTGTTTCGCTGAAGTTACGTGTTCCCGAGAGATAATAGTACGTACGATGACCGCATTATTATTCGTTCCATGGGCCTCCTATAGTTCGAAGCTAAAAGAATGCACGAAGGAGTTTTCGACATTCCAACGAACTATTGTCCATCTTCTCGAAAACGAAGCTTCATTGGAATAACACACAAAACGCTGTACACTCTCGTCGATATAACTTTTATAACATAGCAGACTCCAAACAAGTTCGCCTCGATGTTTCATCAGAAAACGCAAGTCCAAGTTGGAATTACTTTTTTGCTATTTTTTCAATATAATCTGAAAATCAAATCGACAAAGCCGGGAAAATATGGAAATCGAATGCGAATGTTGTCTTACAAAGAGGAACGGAAAAAATCGGCAAATCCGCAATACATTTTCTATTTTTCGGCGGGTAAATTTATTTAATATTCCGCCGGGCGTAGAGCGAACGCGTATTGGCGTAATTTTTATATATTCCCTCTATCTATTTTTTCATCATAATCTCATGAATTTAATTTCCGTCCACTCATTTTTCATCAAACTGTGAACAAGGTGGAATCGAAAATTGGCAGTTTTTATTGATATTTGTTTCGCGATTTCTGCGGCCGAGAATTGTGTTCATTCGTCGAAACGTACGTACGCTCTGTTTTATTACTTTATCTCGTGCCGATTCTCCACAGCGATTTGGAACAATGAATTTTTCATGAATAAGAATCCGGGAAGACCCTAATCAAATGCCGAGGATTCCGTCGAATCGAGAGATGAAATGACGGAGGGTCGCTTGAAATAATGTTGTTAATCTCCCATTGAGAGAACCGCTTTTATGTTCAAAAACCGTCCGAACCGACTGAATGACGCAAAATTTTTATTAATTTTCCGGAAAAATCCCGAAACACGCCGTCCCGGTCGTCGAAGGCAATTAAACTACAATTAGCTGACACGTGGAAACTGCACCTATTTTGTATATCGCTAACGAAGTACGCGCTAATATCATCAAACGGAACGACATCACGGAATTAATGATATCGGCTCACAGCTGTTTGTTGGCGCGCAGCCTAAATGTGAGTAGCGAACTTGACGTCACCTAATTCGACGTTAATGACAGTGTTTACTCACTAATCAATTAGGGTGGCCGTATAAATTTCGCGTAAAGCCGAACAATGACTACGATTTGCAATAAGTCATCGCAGCTCGTAATTTTCCGACACAATACGCATCGTAAGACGGTCAATACTTCAGATTCTATTCGGTGCAAGGCGGCGCGACGTTCGCTGTCCTCGTCGCACTCCCTCGACAGTTCAATTAGCCAGGCAATGCGAGGGAAGACCGACCCCATTCGCATTATTACAAATTTTAATAACGATTACACTCCCTTCGTCCGACATATGTCGGCATTGAAAATCGCTCGGACCGTGTGTACAAATGCCATCCTTAATGAATGAAAGCGCAGCTCCATTATTTATTTGCAATGCTGAAATGATACGCGAGATGAATGAAATGTCCCGCATGTCACATTCTTCATTAATTTTCAATTCAAGTCGTATTTTCCTCCCTTTTCATTCAATTTTATTACACACAACCCGATGTTGCGGGCAAATTCATATTTTTGATTGCGTACGTTCAGAATTTCGATAAACAATTTTATTGTTTTCATGAAATTGTTATTTATTCGGGGGTAATTCTCATCTTGCAAGTTCCGGTTTTCAACTCGTAATGTTTGTTATCGAGCGCGATATTAATTATAATATTAAATCTGATATTATCATGATTTGTATTAATCATGATTTTTATTATGACTAATGTTATTTAAATTAATTAATATTAATTCAAAACGGAACTTAAAATACATCATTTGTATTATTGAAACTCAGCTTTTGAGAAATTCTTGTGACTCGCGATGTCTCAGAATGTTTTGTGAATAATATTCAAAAAGTTTCTCACTATATTTTGAGTTTAGATGATCGTAAATCATTAATCGTAATATTACGATTAGAGATATTTGGATATTTCCGATCATAATGCATAAGTCGAGATATTTTTTCTCGTGATAATCTGTTTCTTGATATTTCGAGTCGTAATGTTATGGCCAGGACTGTTATTAATAATTTATCGAATCTTCAAGTTATCATTCGATATATTTTGTATCGAAGTATTGCAACTATTTTGATAATGTGACTCATAATCAGCTTTTGATATTTCAAGTCGTAATCTTTTGATTCTGTTTGCGAAAATTCCTGATATTTTCATTAGTGATCATTCGAATCGTGATGACCCAAATATAAATATTATGATATTTTGATAAAAATTAATTCAGATTACAAATTTCATTATCGAATTATAATGAACACATTCAAAATGTTATCACTTATGATATTCTTTATGAAATTTTAGTTTCGATGATATCTTTTTTCTCATTTACGATTTATAAAATTGTGACTCCCTATAATTTGCTATAATTTAACTAAAAATATCCTGATTTATAATAACTTCAACAATAATTTAACGATTCATGTAGGTTAAATAGTGATAATTCATCATGATATTTTATAAGTCGTAATTATGTTCGTAATTTGCTGAATGGGAATAAAAACACGCCATATCTTCCTAACATTTATTTCTATTTCAACTAGAAATCCAGTAAATAATTTTCTCACAAAAAGAGGGATTCCACGTAACCTAATTTCGGCAAGTTCTCTTTTTTTCCAGGTTCTCTCTTCTATTTATTTCTCATGCCATTCGTCCTGTTTTCTATTACTCGGCTTTCCTTCAAAAGAAGTACGACAAGACAACTATTGCAATTTACGAAGCTGGATCGCCGTTAAACAGTTTTAAGCTCGATAAATGGCGCATTGTGCGCACGGGCAAAAGTTACGGAACGTTGGGTCGGCGAAAAAAAGGCTGCAAGTTTGGCGGAGATCACGGCTGCGACGACAATATGCCGTGAAAAAGTCGTCCAACTCGACTCGGCATCGAAATAATAATTTATGTTTCGTTTATGTAGGCAAACGGAACGGAAAAATGAACCGAACGTATATAATAAATCAATGTTTGCGATGCGAATAAAAGATGAACTTTACGTGTTTGACGATGTAGAAAAGTAGTTCGCGTTGATTCTTATCGCATTTATTCTTCCCTTCGCGCCCTTCTTAAGATTTCCATTCTTTTATTTCTGCCTGATTCCATATCGAAATTGACAAAGTTCTTATCGCCTGCATAAAGTTTACCGATCTCGTGAATTACACCTTATGTTTATATTTATGACTTCAATAAATTAGTTTTGTATAACAAACTTATTATATGAACTCGTATTTTTTAAATTCGACGTTTTCTTGTTAACGACTTTTTGTACATTTTCTTCATTTTATCTTTTTTTTTATTTTTTACGCTTAGATTTTTTAGTATCTTATAAACCTAGAAGAAGACTATTTTTTTCAAAAGAAAACATTTGACCCGTTCATTCACCATGTCCATTATAATGAACACGTCACAATTTTCGATTTTATTCCATATTTTATTAATTAATGTAACTAAAAATGAAATTTTCAATTAAAATTTTTGTTTTAAGTATATACTTTAATAAATAATATAAAAAAAATGAGAAAAACAAATCATTTATTATTAAATTATCAAAAAATTTTTTCGAACTTTTTTTTTGTTAAAACTTGAATCTAAATTTGAAAGAAAGCAGATTGGTATGAACAAATTCATGAAAAAATGAAGAACTAGAAATCGTGCCTGAACGGGTTAATGTCGCTGAATTTGAAATTTAATATTTTCGCGCCAAAGTTTCAATTAATTTCCCCGAATAACGTTATCTTGGGTGCAAATTAAATGTGAGTAATAAAATATTCAAATTCACCCGGCGAAATGTCGACAAAATTTCTGCATTAATATTAAACTCTCCGGAATTTGTTTTATTCTATAATGCTGACATTGCCGATGGCGCCAAATTTGAATGGCATATATATTTGCAGCCAATAAATGTGTTCGAATTTTCCCGCCAAATGTTTAACGTTTCCACCTCTAACTTTGCACACCGTCTTTTGGCGTCTTCTCCAACATTGTAAACTAACTCGACATCATTTCACTATCGCCTAGTTACCAGCGTTACTAATGAGGTAGTTTAAATCGAAACCAGAGTTATAAATTGGTCCGAGGATAAAACACAGGCCGATAGGCGATATTTTCTCTTTTCACAAGTTCAAATTAATTTTCACCAATGATTCGCGAAAGCTGCACTATATAAACTATTTATTATCCGTTTATCGGAATCATCTGTTTCAGCGAATCCAATTCTTAACATTTCCTTTCGACTTTCTCGAGGTAATTGCAAAATTGACTTTTTTCCACAGGCCGTCTCCTGACGCACTCTCTCTAGCTCCTGGCCCATAAACTGTCGACACCGAAGCCGAGATTTGTGCGTCGTCGCATAAATTTGTAATGCGAATGTACGTAACGTGCATCCACATGTACATAATGCGCAGCTAAATGGCAGTCAAGAGTCTTATGCTAATTACAAACGAGATAACTAAAGAGGAGCGTGCGCGTGAATTTGACGACGCGCGTTGCTGTGTGCATGCATATTTACATGTGTACTTTTGTTTATGCGCGGAGCACAAACGAGTCCATGGATGAAATTCGGACACGCGTGCAAATCGCAGCGCGCACAGGCGTCCGACTTCTTCGGAGTCGGCCGCATTGGATGATTTACGCGCTGCAATAATGCACTTTCGCGAATGTCGCGCGGCCAGTGGACATTCCCTTTATTTCTTGCAATTATCCTTGACAAACGCGTTACTTCCGATATCGAGTCACGCCCGTAAAGCCGCGAAATTACGCGCGATAAATAATAAGTGTCGGCGAGGTGCTGTTTTTTGCGACTCGTTTGTCGCAGGCGCGTGACCCCGCGAATGATTTAATTAAGAAAGAGGAGGCACGGTGTTGCCAATTCGCCCCTTTGTTCCGCGCGAGCCTTTTTTCGCAGTCAATTTATACACGTCATTTTTGTTTCTACCTTTTCCCGATGCAAATGCGCTCGCGCTCGTGTGAATTAAAAATTCAAAAAATAGTTCCTCGGATTGGTAAATTGAGCGAGGCTGCGAATGCATTTTTTAACGCGCGACTCTTTTCACTAAACTCGGCCAAAATAGCTCAGTTCACTGCTTCGTGCATGTGAAAAAGCGACATTGTTTCGTTTCAATTGATCCACGAATTTGCCTTCCCGGCCTTGTAAAAGGGTTAGGAACATTTTACTAGAATGGGGCTAATTTGCAAGACTACTTTCGGTATTCAATATTTGAACCCCTTTTTTTAACACGAGTCAAATCTGTTAGAATGTATAAAATCAGGCTCTTTACCCCCCACTCCCGATTATCTTTTCATTATTTTATCTTTGTTCATGTTATCCGGTGAATATCGTTTCATTAAAAATTGCTGAAACTGTCGCAAAACAATTTCCAGTCTTGCTTTACGTCAGAAGAATGTTTATTTGTGACAACAAAATTTATTAGTAGAAATATATGACCAACTGAATTTTTTGTTTTCATAACTAAGTACCCGGATAGCCAGCACGGTTTACACAAACGATTTACATAAAGTTTACGTATGTAAACTTTATATCAAGGTAGCACAGCCAGCAGTTAATAAAAAATTTACACAAATAAGCAAAAGCGATATTTGAAAACCATAAAAAAAAGAAAATTGTATTTTTAAATCGTCATTTCACCTAAATAATCATTAATCTGATCGAGAGGTAGATTTAAAAAGTTTTTAAACTATTTTTTATCAAAAAATCTTATTTTGCATTTTATACCGGCTACAATTTATGTAAATTTTATATCATAGGGCTGCGCTACGTTTAAGTAAATTTCGTGTAAATCTATTTCATATACTGTTTATATCATATTTACATCCAATTTATATAAATATGGCTATCAGGGTAATTTTGTTGAGTATATAATATAGTTATCCATTGTGTCATAAAATTAAAAAAATTCTATGTGGAACATAGAACAATATAAACATATTGATATTATTGATAGAATAATTTTGATTAACCCTCCTTGGGTCAACGTTTTTTTACCATGATGGAGGGTCAACATGGGTCATTTTTGCCGGATGCTATTTTCGTATATTTGCAATTATGTAAAAACAGTTTTAAGTACATATATTTGTGTATTCAAGTCTTAGGAATAGTTTTTTTCATTAAAATTTTATTAACCCTTCACGTACCGATGGATTTTGGCATGTTCGGTATCGTGGGCCCAACGTGATTTTTGCTACTATTATGGTAATTTGTGTACACCATATATGAATAAAAACGACTTATTATATTTGTAAAAGGAAAAACAAAAAAGTTATTGCATTTTAAACAATGCCCGAGTCATAGTACACTGAAATTAGACGAAAAAAGGCCTCATAGGGGAAATAAATAGAACATAAATGATTTTTTGGGATTTTGTAGAGTAAGCTGTGTTATTTAATAATTTCAACTGTCCGGTAATTTAAAGTCATACCTACACCCCTAAAATCAACCCTTAAGGTACGCTTTTTTGGTTTTTGCCGTTTTTTGGCAAAGTAGTGAAGAATTAGCAAAAATTACCCATATGAAAAAAAATTCGTTATAAAATTCTGTGTAAATCCATATATTTACCCTCACCCTCGGTGCAGTGGTTCTCATGTTATACATGTTTCCGTAAGGGGGTAGTTTTGAGAATCACATATTTTCGATTATTTCTTGTAAATGAAGTTGTGATTTGTTCACGTTGAAATTTCGGAACAAGTACAAAACTAATGTCAATGGGTATACGCTACGATACACCTGTCTTACGATACACCTCTTCCGTCTAGAAAATCATAGACGGAAGGGCCTTTTCCGTCTATGATTTTCTACGCGTCCTACGGTAGCGTCAGTTCGTGAAAATGAAGGCAATCGTGAACATCAATATTTTGTGAAACATCACTACTTAATTGTAACCGTTGAAAAGTTAATTTTTAGTGCTGCTATTCTATTTATTACATGAAAATTACCAATTGCTTTATGGAGACATTGGAACATGTAAGAAAATCCATCTTTTCTTGTATAGATTAAGTAAGTTTATTGTTTCGATCAGACTTATTTAAAATATAAATAAATTTTATAATTTATAAATAATAAATAATATTTTTTCCATATATTATTGTTGTATGGACAATATATGATCCTTTTCACTACGGTTATTCAATCAATAATTACAAAGTATCAAATTTCATTGTCGGATGTATTACAAAAATGACGAAAAATGATAGTTGTTGTATTGTGCCTGAAATTAAATTATATCAACATTTTTTTAAACAATTAAATTTCCCTAATAACCGCACTTTAAAAAAATTATTTACATAAAATTCACGTAAATCTAGCTCCTCATTGTCCTGAAATATTTTATAAAGATATTTTACGTGGATTATTTTTTAAAAATAATTCAATTAAGCAAATTTTCTGAGTGGGATCATTTTCACGTGTTAATAATGCCTTGGTCTTTGCATTAATTTAAGGGGACTCGCAACCAAAAATGGTAAAAACGTTATTTTTCATCCGATTGTCTACATTTTTTGGAATTATAAAGATAATATGTAGTAATAAAATAATTTCACATGTAATCATGAATATGAATAAATTATCATTTGTTTATTTAACAATAAGTGTCAAAAAAGGGTTATATTCAAACAGTTCCCGGGGGACGAATTTTAATCTGATTTAACTGCCTATTGCTGCAAAAGCATCCAAATTTAATAGACTAAAAATTGTATTACAAAAATTTTGATATCTTTTTTATTTAGCAAGTTATCAACAAATTTGAAACAACATGTCAAAAAATGGGCACTTTTCAGGGTGTCCAGCGAAATCAATTCAAAAAATTCCACGGCTTTTCCAGGATATTTTGGAAAAATTCCCGGATATAAACGGTGCAAAAAAATTAGCTGCTGGAATACACTATATAATACGTTTAATTTTAGTGTAATGATATTGTTAATTTATTGTTAAATTATTAGACTTTTGGCGTTTGCTCGAGCATCAATTCAGTTTGTAAACCAGTAAAATCTCTGGGTTTCTAATTTACACCTGAATCACACCGTGTTAAATAAATTTACACCGCATCGATGCGTAAATTTTGCATTTTAAAAAAATATTAAACTTGGAATTCAATAATTGAATTCCATTACCTTTTAGTGAGAAAGATTTTGCAACAAACTTACACTTAAATTATTTTTTATGTAAAAGATAAGTGCATTTTTCTGCGTAAATAAATATTAAATTTGATCCCTTAAAAAAACACTCTTATGTTACACATGATACATATATGTATCATACGTAACATACGTAGGTTTTTTCAAAGGATGAAACTGTACAGTGTAGTTAAGGTATATTTTTAGTGAGGATTGGGTGTAAATTAATCGGTGCAAAAATTGGTGCTTGTTCAAATTACGCCGAAAAACCACATTATATACCTGATTGACACACTCAAAATAATTTACACTTAGAAACCATGCACCATTGAAGAAAATATTCTGGCTGAAGAAGAAAATGAGGAATCATGGGAGGACGATAACTTCCCAACCATCTGTAAGTTATTATTTATTTGTAAACAATTAGTATATATAATACATGATTGTTAATTTATTTCGATGTCAGTTTTAGAGTCAGTCAGAGGAGGATGGATGTTACTCGAAACTATTTAACAACTTATTAAAATTTTGTTTAAATAATTTATTTTTAATAATAATAAATTAATCTATAAATAAAAAAACATTGTACAAAACATAAACTTGTAACGTTGTTTCTTTTGGAAAAACGTTAAAATATAACATCTGACGCCACATGAGTAAGCTGAAGGTCCTGGTCGTGAGAGCGATGAGCAAATCAACATCTTAATTCTTGAGAGGAAAATTTTAGGGTTGAAGTATTATTATTTCTACTGTTAAATTATTGCTTGATCAAAACTTTATTTATTGTAAATATTTTGTGTCTGAGTCTAGCAAGATATTGTTTGTAGCTTATTTAGAAATTATCTTATTTGATTTTGTTTTGTTTTGTGAGGAATTATTTATTTATTCAATTTGAGGTTTTCAGCGTTTTTGATATGGTTGTGAACCAGCACAGATTGGGTCTGTCTCAATGCTGCACACAACGAGGGACGCCAGAAGCACAACATCAGCAAAACTGGATATGAACATCTTGTCCTCATGTTATCAACAACCCCAGAACTCGACAAACTCGAAAATTCCGTATTCTCAGCCAGTTTCATGATCATCACCGAGCATGAAGACATCATTGGATGAAGCAGACAACAACCACTGCCAAGCTGATATTATCTCCTGACGACATCTCGAGCCATCGCAGAACATCGCTTTTATTGGATGCAAATGCTCATCGTTCAAAAATGGTATTGCTTAAATATACTAGTCAGCGAGAGAAATTGGATTCGAAAGCCACCACAGCTCTGGACCTTGGATGTGTAACGATGCTGCAATCCGCTATTTTGGACGGGATTACCCACCAACAACATTACTCCTACCGATGAGAACCAAAAGTGAAAATTTTGGTTAGTCTCGGTTGTCCTGCGCCACGTCGAGACATGAAGACTGGACCAGGCAAGGATGAAGATTTTCTTCAATGGAAATAATGCTGCCAAAATGCCAATTGCAATAGGCATTCAACATTCAAATTCTGGCGCCATTGGATTGGATTGACAACGCTGGAAAACGGAACGAGTAGAGTGAGTCGAGGGAGGGGCGGAGCTGAAGAACTGTTATCAGGCGCTGAAAATTTGGATTCCTGCTTCTCATTTGGACCGCGCTACAATGAGGAAGCATTAATTTTTGGAGAAGCCACGACCAGGGCTGGACGCTACTTGTGCGGCGAGACGGGCCTTTTCTGTTGCTGGGGCTCCTTGATCAGGATTGAAAATTGTCATGAAGGTATTCAGATGCGTCAGATTTTGTTTAATGCAGGTCTTGTTTTTAGCGTAAAAGTGGATATTCTTCTGTTTAAATTTTGTTCTGTTTGGAGGCCTCAGAGGTCTGAATTTGAATTTTATTATTGTAAAAGGGAGATTTCAACCGTCAGATTATCG
>JABFPD010000179.1:0-14139 GCA_022817545.1 Cremastobaeus sp. ZL-2020 | reverse complement strand
TTTAATTTCCTCGTGAACGAAACTTGATTTTGACCTCAGAAATTGAAAGAGGGCACTTTTTCCATTAGGAATTCATATGTTTTACAAAACGTTGCCCCCTATTTGATAATAAGAATCGAGCACAAATTCGGAGAAAAATTTTCGCAGGTTTGGGCGTTAATGGGTTAAACATCATATTGTGTTAACCTATGAGTGGCATGGCGCTTTTTCGAACTTCTTTGCTAATTAACAAAATATTCACTTTGTTATTTTTGTCTATCGGTCGAAAAGAGCAACACGCGTCCACACGTGGGTTCAAAAAATCTGGCAATACGACTTTGCTATCAATACAAAAACTCCTAGTCTTTGGACAACGAGCAGGATTTTTACCCTAAACCACCGCATAAAAAATCAATTTTTCTATATTCCAAAAAAAATTAGACATTCATAAAAGTTTAATTCCCTAAATTTTGTTGAATACAAGTATATGTATTGTTTTCAATTCCTGCATTATTTGAAGTTTTTTTGCATATAACGATTGTAGAATATGTGTAAAATTTGTCACAACTAATGTGATATTTTATCATTTTTGCAAATTAATTTGAATTTTTAATTTGAATTTCTGGCGCAGAGAAGTTACATTTTACAGAATTATATTATTTTTGAAGATACAAATATAAAATAGAAACTAAATAAAATACTGATTACTATTGATTGTAACCAGAACATAAACAAATTATTTTGAAATAAGAATACATTATTATAAATCAACAAAAATTATTAATAATTTACTTACATACACTACAAGTCAAACTTCTGCATGGTACTCGCGAAGAATCTGATTTTACCGCCCTTTTCGATATTGCATCTAAACTTGCCGCATGCGAAACACTTCGGGATGGACCTTCGACAGCACCAGTTGACGACGAATGAGGATTTTCCCAAACTCCTGATTTTTGTGATACCTTGAAACAAAAACGAAAGTATTTTCATTTATATGCATTTAAATTTATTAACTTATTAATGCAAAAAGCAGCGAAAATTTTGATCCTAATTTGCGCTCGATTCTTATTCATCCATACAGCCATAATCGTGTTCAAGCGTCTTCAGAAAAGAGATAGAGTGAGCAGTAAAAAAATAAATTAAACAAGGGTTCATTTTTAACCCGTAAAAGACACACTATTGTTAGTGTCCTTGTCAAATACAAATTAACACCATTTTAGTTTCTCTCTCTTTAGTGCCAATTTGGCACTAGTGTGTCCTTTACGGGTTATACGTGACTGAATGAGTTAACAAATCGAGGACAATTTTTTGTTGGATACATGAATTCCTAACGGAACAAGTGCTCTCTTCCACTTTTCAAGGTCAACATCAAATTTTCGAAAGATCACCGAAAAAGCACGATAATCTAATTATATCATAACAACAAGCGGTCAATATGCTGTTTTATGTCATTGATGCACTAAAAACACGGTTTTAACCCTTAACCCCCTGCATCGAGAAGGGATGATAAAATCACCTCACAAACAATATTTCTGGAATATTTATCACACCAGTATGTCAAATTCATTGAAAAATATTGTCAACATTTTTTGACATTTTTTGCGAAATTTTTGCATTTACACCTTTAGACAAAACTTCAAACAATTTCAATCGCAAACATTATTGCGTAATGTATATTAAAAGCGATTTTTATAGTAAAAACATTTGGATCTTAACATAGAAATTGAAGAAAATTAAAAAATAGTGTATGTATCAAATGTGATAGAATAGGGTTAAGCCCCTACAGTAGGGAGCAAAACGCCAACCAGAGGGAGCAAAGCGAAGCTTGCTCCCGAGGGAACGTTTTGCTCCCTAGGGATAAATATGTTGTTTTACTCTCACTTTCGAGGGAACAAAATCGTGTTTTGCGTGCACCGATGACATAAATAATAACAGCAGTAAACATTTGTTTTTTATTTTTTATTACTTTCAAAAAGCATCGGTTCGTTTTTTGATTTAAGCTGAAGATGAAATTCAAATGTTACATTGATTTCGTAGTGTTTTGCGTACAAGTAATAAAAGCAGCGATGAAAATTCGTTCTTTGGCCTTGACAAAGGCTAAAGTATTAGCAAGAATATTAGAAATAACAAATTGACCAAAAAAAGATTGTCAGCGATAATTTTATTTACGCTTTGTTAGAGAAAATGTTGAGTTACTTTGTCTTTCGTTACGCTATTTGTTAGATGCGTAATATTTTGCTATTGTTAATTTGCGATTATGAAATTTTTTAAGATTGCTCAGTGTGTGTTCCGTTCCGTTTAGAACGAAAATTATGTTTTGGTACTGAGTTTGGTGATTGAGTTCGTATGAGTGTTTCGCGAGACATTTAATGATATTCAGTCATTGCGGGTCGACGAGACGTTACTTATGTAATTTACAGCTGTAAAATCCCATTGTGATGGAAATAGGAGAGACAAGAGAGCTCCATCATGGGACCACAGCATCAATTGCCAGAGACGTTACTATTCGTCTTGCTTCAGCCGATTTGTTGCCGAACCCCATTCGTTTAGTACCCACTCAGCCTTATTTTATTTCGTCCCGCCAGCATCTGGGTACTTTCTGTCCACGGCTTAATATCAGGCCCACTGCCTGTGCCAACCGAACTCAGCTGCTACTTATCTCTACGTGACGACAAAGAAGAACCTGAAAAGCATCCATGAGGACCGTGACGTCTCGAGGCAATTCTATTGAATTGAGCTGCATTTACGCCAGCCTCGATGACTCTGATTGTCTCGGCCTCCATAATTTGCTGATTGAGCTTGTTATGTCAGGCCTGAAGTGACCTGATGTTATCCACATCGCAACAGCGGCGTCAGATGTGTGTTTTAGAGAAGATCTTGGCCTTTCTTTCGTCGCAGCTTGTGTTTAGAGCGACAAGGCCGTCCAAATTGTCTATTCGAGTGAAGCTTTTGCCGTAAGCAGTAGCCAGCCGTAACATCATGTGCTACAACCGTACGTTGATTCAGGTGATTTTGAAAACTGTGTTGTCAACGGCACATGATAGTAAGATGAGTGGGGAAAGACGGACGGCGGGGAGCGCAATGAATTCGGGCTTTTGATTTTTGGCTTTTGAGACTCGAGCTTCTGACTCGAGTTCTGATCAGGAGTCCGTCTCAAGCAATCATCGGGGAGTTAGTTGCCGCCGTGTGTGAGTATGCCGTCGACGAGAGGTGCCCAAGAGACTTGAGGAGATGGTGCTTCATCGCGTCCATGGCTCCAGCTACGAGGGATCCTGAGCTTTCATTTCCGTTCCTGTCACGGCAGGTTTGTGCTGGGTCGCGTCACGCTAGATCCTCTGTAAAACGTTCTCGACTTTTGGTTTTAGCGCGTTATTAGTCATGCGTATCGTGGTCCACGTTCGGAGAACAATGCCACGTGCGTAATTAGTCATAAAATAATTTTAGTGAAGAAATCGAGACGTTCGGCAAGGATTTAGTGTACCGATTTATGATCAAATCGTCTCATATCAACCATCTTAATATCATGAAACGTACCGTTAGTACATTTCAGAACTCCGCGGGACGCGAATTTTAGAATTATCGAGTAAAAAATTTTGTTTTGTTACGAATTCAGAATACTGAAATTTGCGAGTTTGTAAGTCCGATTTTGTATAATTTTGTAAGATCAGTTTGTCAGAAATCAATTAAGGAAATCGTCTCGAATGAAATTTGTAAATATTCGAGACGACGAGAATTTTGTAAATTTAAGTCAGTTAGTTTAGCCTGCGAAACGGCACTAGCAAAATTTGAATTTTGTTTATTTCTTTGTCAGATTTATTTGCAATTTTGAAGCGTCACAAATTAAACAACTTTATAATAAAATTTTGTACTATCAATAGCTTTCGAGCTGTTAGCCCCCCTGAAATCTTCCTGTGTATGGCAGTTCCGTTACATACAAAAGGATCCTTGTGTTTCGAGGACATCATTTGAGAGAATTTATTTGGTCAGAGATTAACAACAATGAAATAAATTTTCATTGTTGGAGGCTTTAAAGTAACACATACTACATTTCGGCATGTCCATATTGCATAACTTGCACTTGAAATGTCAACACATGTTATTTGAATCTTTTATTAGATTCTACTGCCTGTACTATTTTAGGTTAGAATTTTCGGTTTTCCATGAAATAGCTATTGTTATAGAGAACTCTAGTTATTGTGATCTGCTATTAATGAAAGCGCCACCTCAATGAGTAATAAAAATTTTTGTAAATAAAATAAATTTTTCGAAAATTATATAGGAAACTATTAATAAAAATACGCTTTTTTTAGCAACTTTTTTGAACAACATAAATCTCAGATATCTTTTTCTAGATTAGATAACCGCGCGATCAACGGCAGGATAAATAATATATTTGCATGTATTTATCTAAAAATTATTAATTTGTTTATGTATTTTTATACAGAACATCAGTAATATTATAATGCATGTTTTTGTACGTAACACTTAAACTTTATATATAAAACTTAAGTTCGCATTAAAATCAATTACAAACATGATAGAATTGTGCTTATAATTTTATTTATATTATCCTCATTCGTTGCATCAATCTTTGGTAACATATTGGATTGAAACCTAACCTATAAACTGATAATAAACATTTAAATCACTTGAAGTAAAACGTCAAAAAACGTTTTAAAAGTGAGGATAGAAAACACTGAAAATCGTTTTAAAAGTAAGGACAAAACGTTTCAAATTAAAACATTTGTTTTTACAGTGATATTATCGCTATATCCCTTTCAGTCAAGACTCTTCCTGGAGTGGTTGTTTACTCTAATTTTTATTCATGTCAACTGTTTATGTAATTTTAAATGTAATAAATGGTTTATAAATGAAAAATTTGAAAAAATTATACAAAACTGTCACGAAAAGAATATGTCTTTACAAAGGTAAAAAAATGGGCGAGATCGGTATCGTGACACCCTATAAGAATATTTAAACAGTGAAATCATTAACATAAGATTCCCTGAAATGAACTTCAGGGAAAGGGAATCGTCCATTTGTTACCTTTTGAAAGCTGCATTTTTTTGGTATCATTTTTGTATTTTTCTTTCAATGGTTTCATTAATAAACCATTAAATAATGTTAATACAATTTTTATTTTTTTAATCTATTGTAATGGTAAAAAAAGAGTCATTTACATTTCATTTCTTACCATTTAAAGTGATATTAGTACAGTCTGGAAATTAAGGAAATTATCTTCATTTTATATGTTACTGATATCGTTTCAAATGATAAGAAATGGAGTGCAAATAACATTCCAGTAGTGATATAGAATTTAATTTAATTTTATACTATGTATCAAAGTTTACCCTTTTTCGCCATTTGGCATTTTCAAATTCTGACATTAGATTCGTAATAAGGAATCTCGCAAAAATCGAGTACATGAAATTTCAAGAAAATCGGTTGATTTTTCAATTTTCAGTCTGCCATATTGAATCCGCCATTTTGGATCTCCACATTTTGATGCTAGGTTCCTAATCTGAAGCCCCATGAAGTTGTGCACATAACATTAATTATATTATAAGAAATCGACAGATTTTTCAAAATGTAATTCGCCATATTGCATCCGCCATTTTTGATTTTCGATTTGCTCAATAAGTTCGATAAGTCTAAATATGCAACTGTCCAACAATTTTAATCGAAAAAGTGTCAACTTATACGAAAGACATCAAAGAGAGATTATTATTACAAGTAAGATACAAATTTTTCTAAAAAGCGGCGACATCTTGAGTCCGCCATGTTGAATTTTAAAATCTAATTAGGCCTAACATATAGTAAATTTATCTATGTTGAATTTTCATAGGGAAAATTAAGATATCGTGTTTTTTAGAATATAAGTTGCACTACAGTAAAGCAGATGCTCCAGATCAAGAAACCGAGGTCAAATTTGAAAAGAGCACACCCGAATACTTACAGAAACTTGGAATATTGTAAAATTTCACCGCGTTTTCTCGCAAATATATACAGTTGAATATTGAGAAAAAATCCATGCCGTTTGGACCGAAACGAATTAACTCGCGTATTTTCAACTATTTTTGTTTATTTTCGTAATCAATTTAATAATGCCAAGTTAATAATTGAAAAAGTTAACTGTTTTTCATATCTTCAAATCTTATCTCTATAAATGATTTAACATCTCCATTATAAAAATATATTCTAATAATATATGTTAATAAGCTTTTTCGCGTAATAATTTATTATTTCGCAAAAAAAATATTTTTTGAAATATGTGCATGCACAATTAAATAATAGCAATTCAATCATGTTAATTTCTCCTTTTATCTTGATACCTTATAACAATAAATGATTTTTATTTTTTATCAAGATAAATATATGTTAGGAAATTATTCAAATTAAAAATATAATGCATACATTCTGTTGTTACTATAATAATGTTTATTAATATTTATTCCTAAAATATCTTTCAGTTTTATCTCATGAACTGCACATTTGTTTGGGCAGATTATATAATAAACATAAAAATTAAACAGCTTTAAACTTCCTTACTTTATTTCTGACGTCATTGTGCACTAAATTCACTCTCAAAAATATCCTTCCAAATTCAGAGCAATCTTTTGAGAATAAATGGATTTTCTGCTTGAAATATCCACAAAAAGAAAGCAGATTTTCTTTTAACTATTAAAAAAAAATCTGCTATAGACGATCTCAATAATTGCACAAATTAACAATTATCGATTCGATTCACGACTTTCAAATAAAATATAACATTTAGAAATTAAGTACAACAATATCAACGTACATATCAACAGTATAATACGCGGATTGACACATTTAACGTTGAATAACGATTTGATAAATAAAAATTATGTGTTATGTTTTGACAGTTTTGTAAATATTTAACCGAGCAAACATTCCGATCTACTAAATTCGGAATGGGACTACAACAACAACATAATACAACAACCTAAGGATATACAGAAACTCTTGCGTTTAAAAACATATCTTTTTACGAAAAAAAGATTTCTTTTAATGATCAAAGAATCATTTTAAAGAAATTATAATTTTACGGGAAAAAGGGTGTTTTTAAGAGTGTTTGTAGCAGACAATTTGATTTTACATAATTTATCTCTGTAAGTGGGGAAAATAGACAATTGTACATAATCGTGATATTTTTAACACTCCTGTGTTTTTTTAACTATTAAGTAAAACTTATTACCGATTAATCAACATACAAAGATAAATTGAGAATTGTGACAATAGTTATTTGTTGCCGAGGGCGCCACTGGCGCCCGAGGCTTAAAATGTTAGTTTTTGGAAGTCACATTTAAAACGCTTCAAAACAAAAACATTGTAAAGACGACTATGGATTGAACGTGTTGTTATTCGAAGCGTTTCAATGGCCGAGCGGTCCAATCACCTATACAATGAAACGACAGCCGTGTTGGGGTTCAAAACTCGGTTTTCATAAGATTTTTTAATTTTAATTTTAACAAATACTTTTACTAAGTAAATTTGTAAAATTTACAAATGACAGTTCCCATCACTAGATTACTCAATAAATTAGCAATTTTTACTAATTATTTCTCTCCGTGCAGACGGACGAAAATATATATGAAAATATATTCAAAAATATATGTAAATATATATATTTTATAAATTTTATATTTTGAATATATATTAAATATTTGAAATATATTTGGAAATATATTTTCGTCCGTGTGGGATATGGCTCATAATAAAAGCCTATATGTTTTATATATGGATTTTAATCAATCCATATATAGCCATATATGTATGCAGAATCAATCATATATGATTGATCTTGTATTGATTTTGCTGCATAAAAATATGTTCATTTATGTTTCAATTTAAAATATTCCCACATATGAAACAATTGTTTCAAATAGTATATGGACATATTCTCATAGAACGAAGTCGTATATGATTGATAGTATACATATATAGTCATATATGGCCATATATGACCCATATATGTTTCATTTTTAAAAGGGTTACTTATTCCTTGAGACTAATGTTTTTTTCTTTGATAAAAATAAAGACGTTGTTTGGAAAATATTCAGTGTATATATTACAATATTAAATATTAAATTTTTTTATCAAAAAGAATTATTTTAACAAAAAAATTGTGTCATGCTCTAGATGAAATAATTTTTTGTGAAAAAATTTATAATTTACCTATAATTACACATATTATGGAACATTTTCAAGAATAATAAACGTAAATTTAATATTGCAATAGGAAAACACGTTACTTTAGTAATAATGAATGTAGATTTCCTGATAAATTTATTTATTTACAAAATAATTAATATTTCTTCAAATTGCGAACCTAAATGTACTGAACCAGAATGTTAAAAAAATATTGTCAATAGTCTAATGTAGCCAGAAATGTACATAAATACTGTGAGTACTTATGCAATAAAGAGTTATTTATTGCATAAATAAATAACTTTTCCTGATATATAAATCAGGAAAAGCAATATCTTGTTGCGAATATTTCAAGTAGTGTTTTAATGAGGATAAATAGATAAATATCTACCCAAATAAACAATATTTTAAAAGTTTTTATTCATACAAGAACACCTTAGACTCTGCAACCTCATTTTATAAAAACATTATATTTTTTGGGCAGAAATTTGATTTGCTCTTTTCAAAAAAGTAATCATTCTGTATACTTTTAACCCTGTGAGCAAATTTATTCATTATGATAAATGCGTGTGAAATATACAAATACTCAAAACAATCATGCCTGGTTACGCAATTCAAGTAAAACCAAATTCCTAACATTGTTTAACTTACTATATTATCTGTTGTTGACCAGATAGAGTATCTAGTACAGTCACTTGCATGATGCGCAAACTTTGGCGATTACTGCGGTGCCAGTGTCGGGCCTATCCTGCGGCTCTATATGGACAATACATTTGACATACATTTTATTATTATGTTATCCATATGTTACAATTACTATATATAGATCATATATGGCATATATTATAATTTTATTAATGGTTGTATTAATGCAATATCCCTAGTAAAAATGAAAATATATTCTTAATATATTAGCGATATATTACCAATATAATTTTAATATATTGACAATATATTTTCATTTTTACTACACTGAGAAAAAAAAGTTACATTGGCTGAAAAACTCAGCTGTTTTGGCTGAGTCAACTCAGACATTGCAACTCAGCCGTTATGGCTGTGTGGACTCTGCTGTTTTGACAGAGCAGACAAAGAAGTTTTTAATATAGGGTTATGTTTAAAACAATTACCGTGAGTCGTACTCTGTCAAAATAGCAGAGTCCGCTCTGTCGTAATGACTGATTTTCAATTGTTGAGTAGACTCAGCCAAAACAGCTGAGTTTTTTCCGCCAATGCGACTGTTTTTTTTCTCAGTGTAGACGAAAATTTATTATGAAAAATGTTTTTCTTTCGATAGAGCGATGGATTTTGGAGCACTCGGTAGTATTGTAGGACATGCAATAAGTCACGGTTTCGATATTGAAGGTTTTCCTTACGACTACAAAGGAGATAAAAATTTGGAAAAAATCTTCGATCAAAAAAACACAGTGGCATATAAGAACAAAACTGCATGTTATGTTGCACAGTACAATTCATTTACAGTTTCAGAGGCAAAGATATTATTTTTTCAATATTTTGATTCTAGAGATCTTTTTTTGATATTCAGATATCGTTTGTTGTTAAAACCTAAAATTAGATTATAAAACATAAACTGAAAACATTTTACTATTTAAGGTTGGCTTGCCTGTACAAGGAGAACAAACTTTAATTGAAAACCTAGCTGATAATTTTGGTGTAAAGGCGTCATTTGATGCATATATTCAGTGGAAAAAGCAGAACGGTCATTACGATTCAAATTTACCTGGATTTAGAGAATTATACGACGAACAGTTATTCTTTATAAGTATGGCCAATGTAAGTTGAATCATGGTATTTAACAAAAAATCATTATATTTGTTGTGTAATTATTCAATATTTAATCCTTTAATGTCCAAAACGGTTGAACATTCAAAACTGTCACCTTGACGGTAGCTTAGAAGACCATATATTTAAAATCAAGAAAACATAATTTCATATGGTAATTATATTTTATCTAGGGTTAAAGAGTTAAAGTACTTTGCGGTCATCTGGACGCGACCAAAACAATCAATGCATAACATTTTGCTGAATATATAAGAATTTTCATAAGATCCACAGATTATTTATATGTGACCTTTTATTACACGTTCATAATCCAAAAATTTTATTAATTTTTCATAACTACGTATAGTTGCATGCATTCATGTCTAATATATATTTTCAAATTAAATTTGAAAATATATATTAAATATATTAATATATATTTAATAATTGAAGCAATATATTTTCTAATTGAATATGAAAATGAAACAGCAAATGAAAATATACTTTGCAAAACTAAATCTTTCACAAAAATCCACTTTGATGATAGTAAAAGATTTAAAACTTTGGTAATAAAAAATAAATGCGTCCCAATATGATTCTAAGAGTAAAACAGTCAATGTATACAAACGCTGATTTGAAAACAAACAATTATTAACCATATTTTAATTAATATAATTCTTCAGTTGAATGATTTTTCTGACGAAATTTACATTTGTAATACCAAGCATTATATAAGCAATATATTTTCTGATGAATCTTTATTATTAGTTTCATATAATTGAGATAACGCATTCGTAATTACCCCTTTAAATTGCCTCAATCAAAAGTTCAACTGTTTCAGTGCTTGGTCCAGTCGATCCAACTCCATTTTAATATTTATGTACGATTATAATAAACACTTTTATAATAATGTTGTATTTATCGAGATAGTAGGAATAGGGATGTGTAATAGAAGAACTAACTTGCTGTAAAAATATCATCTTGATTCTAGAATGGATTCCATTCTGGAAATCGAAATGAGAAATAGACCGCATGGTTCATCATGTTTATGTTTAAAATATCGTTTCTATAGGCGGAAAATTACTTATAGTCATGTAAATTGTTTTTCAGAACTGTTTTATGTTAACTGTTTCAATAAAAACGGTCATTTAAACACAAAAATGATGAACCATGTGGCCAAATTCTCATCTAAATTTGCAGAATGGAATCCATTTTAGAATCTAGATGAGATTTTTACAGCAGGGTAAAAAAGAATAATTTTTTAAAATCTTAATCAATTATATGAGTACGTGATCAGCAAAAAATTTTAAACTAAAAATTTTGCACTGGTCCAGCAGTCCCATAAGAACTTTAAGAGTTTAGTGAACCTCACTTATATGCATACACGTGAACAGTAAATCGAAAAAAGATAAATATAAAAGTCAGTGTTTATGTATAGCGCCGTTCTTCAATCACGTTTCATCAGTACTATGTTCAATTCTTATCTATGTGTGATTCGCGACTTTCGATCACTAAAGTATTAAAGGGTTAAAATACTCAAAAATTTTACATAATTTCTTTGTAAAATTGCAGATTTTTACGCAAAAATAATAATTTGCGTTGATACGTAAATAATTATTCTTCGTGTATAATTTCTCATGGAACAAATTTGCTTTTTCGTTTGTGAGAGACAGCCGTAACTTTTCTTTCGGTGCAAAATCTATGTATATGTGTTGACATGCACACGTTGCGCTCATACCAAATACTGCGTGCCTAAAAACCCCTATTAGTTGCTTATTGCAAAAATGTATCGTTATTACAGCTGATTCATAAATTTATTCCAATTATTAAGGGGGGACTTACAGTTAGAGAGCCAAAAAATGAAAAAAATTGTTAATTTATTTCTAAACAATGAATACACATACGAAGATTCTGTTTGATATGTGTATTGAAATGCTTTTTGGACTATAATAGCGTCGTTGATGCGCTTCCGCTTGAGCGCCTGTTCAAAAAATATTAGTCATCTGTTGGCTGGATTGCACCTCAAAATTGGACTAAAATCGAAATTTCGGCAAATTGCTTTAAATTCATTAAATTTGTGTTCATTAAATGAAATAGCTTAATTTTTCATTTAAATAATGTTAATTGAATATTAGAGTACGATTTTTGAACTTTTTTTTAGTTTGTACGTCCTCTAAAAAATAGTTATTATTGAAAAAAAGGTCATGTTTCTGAGGTATATAGCCTCAGAAAAACAGTTTGCTTCAATTGGGACAAAGTTTCAAGTGAATCGATGGAACCGTTTTCATGCTATGGTGCCCGTAGTTTCGAAAAATCGTGTTTGTGAAAAATTCGTTTAATGTTCAAGTAACATCATTTCATAATATATTTTTTGTCACACGTGCACTGAAATAACCTTAGTTCGGGTGTATTATTTCGATACTTTGTCAGTTTAGGTTAGAAATATCATTTTGACCCTAAAAGTATTCGGAAATAGTACCTAGAACATCATTTCGACCCTAAAAGCGTTCCGAAATAATACCTAAAGTGTCGAAATAGTAACGTAAAAATAATACACCCGAAATAGGTTATTTCGATACACTTGTGACAAAAAGTACCGTACGTAACTCGGGCGGAACGTCGATTGCAACTCGTATTCACTTGACCCCTCGTGTGAGATTGGGCCTCCGGCCCTCGCCTCCACTCGGTTGCGAACTGAACACTCGTCGCAAGAGACGTTTTTACGCCCTAGATACGTAATGTACTATTCCTCGCGATTGCAAATCTCGCCTACGGCTCAGCTAGTAAACGCTCGAAAAAACGGATTTCTGTTTTTAATTTCCTTGGTGCGTATTATATTATTTTCTCTCTTACGAGTTATCGAAAGATGGGAATTGTCCATCGCTTAAGACGAAAAATATCATTCGCTTCGTGGGAAATGAGAATACCTAGAAGAAAAAAAATAGAAAAAGCTCCCTAGGAAAATTAAGGATACATATTCGTTGGCGACTTATTTTCATTATTCAACTCTTTATATACCTCATATATACCCGTATAATTGTATTACCTATTTATTTGGAAAATAATAAATAAGAATAAAGGTCTCTTAAACTGTAGGTATGCATTAATGGTTTTAATGTCAAATTTTGTCACCTACACTCGGATTAAATACATTTCATTAGATTTAACAAAAACAAAAAATCCTGGATCCTTTTTATACGAAAATCTGAAAATAATCTTAGTTATGAACATTATTAGGGTAGTTTTTACCCTACCCTATTTAGATTTAAGCATAGATTTCGATTTCAGGCATTTCTGTGGCGAATAGGGCGGGGTCAAAATATATCGCTGTGTTGATTTGAACTGTCATGAGCTGAGCAATCAATTTCGATCAATTTATTACCCGCGCAAAACAGCGCCCGAAAATTTATGTCAACGATGATCCGAAAGTAATAGCAATAGGTTTGGTCTTATTAGTGTGAGATCAAAACCTTAATACAATTTCCATTAGGGGACACGACAACGTGTCTAATCTTTATGTAATCTACTCTGCCAGCTCTCTGGTAGATCATCCTGTAATATAATGATGTGTTTTTGATGGATTAATCATCCTCCTATCAAGCTTGTGCTAACACACATCGATGATTTTAGTTATCTTCGGATTAATCTCAGTCTTTCCAGTGGAGAACAAATCGCACCCACGCGTCTGTAGTGGCGTCTTTTCATTGGTTTTATCAATCTCCTCGGATGGAGACAAATTGAATTTTCTAATCGAGTGTTTACCCTGTGTTTAGGAAATTCAATTATGATCGGAAAATGCAGAACCGACAGGCAACGCTTGAACGGACACTCTGCACCGAGTCTTTACAATCAGCTGTTATCAGACGCGCGTTCGATTAAGCGAAAAAATCACAAGCGTTTCATGCAACCGTGAAAACAAGCGCAGAACTTCAAGTTTTACAGCAAAACTTGCTTTCCGGCATTCTTCCTTTTACCCGTAATTGAAGAGTGAAAGTGCAATGACCCGTTTCAAAAACTACCAAGGCGACGTCCAAAGAAGTACGCTGCTCGAATTTGTCAGCTCCTGAATCTTTGCGCGCGGTTTTCGGAAGATAAAAAATCGAAGCGATGGAAAATCAATATCTTGTCATCAACAAGCGCAAATTCAATTCTGACAAATATTTTCTGGGTCCCAGTGGCGCGGTTACGCGCCTTTGCGATTGAAAG
>JABFPD010000178.1:0-14136 GCA_022817545.1 Cremastobaeus sp. ZL-2020 | reverse complement strand
CATTCCATTCTAATTCTTATTTAGGAAAACGCCAATAAGTGCATCCTCTTTTATTTCAAATAAATCTTAATTTCCAAATACGCCACAACACACTGTAAAGTCAGCAAAATTAATGCCTGGATGTCTTTTGAATGTTTTTCTCTGTTTAGTTTATACCTGTCAATTGGTTAAAGAAAGACAGAAAATTAAAAAAATGCCAGGCATTAATTTTGCTGACTGTACACAAATTACATGTTCCTGGCGCTATTTTCCCAATAATACCGCCATCAACCTCCATTAAAAAAAAACTATTTTCCCAAGGCGGGAATTTGACATTTCTATTAAAGTTAAGTCATTTAGAAAAGTAAAAATACTTTTCATTAGTCAAAAAATAACAATAATAAGCAACCGAACAGAGAATCAATCGCAGAAATTGTTTAAAGCATATATTTTATGACCTTAATTTTTCTAACCAATAATTTGAATTTATGTAAAAAAAAATTTAATCATAAAAAATCGAATTTATTTATGTTATATTATATCATCAATTAGTTATATCTCAAAAACTCGTTCATTCCTACTATGTTCAACGTCACAATATTCACAATCCGTCACAACTGACATCTGAATTTTGTGAATGTCCAACATTGTATAGTTGTTGTGCTCATCTGAAAATACTTCACGGCATTGTTTACTTATTTAAACAAAAACGTCACCAACTTTTGACGTTGAATTGAAAATAATTGCAATCCACACAAGATTGAGTATGCATTTATGAATTTGTATTTTTATTTTTTTATGCTACAAAAAACGGAGCACTGATGACATCGTATCAGCCAACCGGCTGAAGTGAAGCTTGGAAAAAGCAAGGTTAAGTTTACAATTGTTACATAGTCTCCTGACAGGATGGATTTCATACTAAATCGCCTGAAAACCTTGTTTTTGATGGTTTTGGGTGTCTTCAGGCGAGCGATGTGCTGCATTCGACGCAGGAGACGATCCTCCTGTGATTCTGTACCTCTTTCAGCAATTGGAGTAGTTCCTAACTCCGTTAACAATCATGTGGTATGCGAAATTGATTTTGAAATAAACACTATTTTGGGAGTTTTCTTTTGCTTTTTTTATTTGCAAAACATTTAACTCAAAATTATTTCATTTATCTGTTATTTAATTTTTATTAATGTACAATTATGAACAATATTAATCAAGTTTTATTCATTATAAAGTGAATTATTAATAAAAAATACTTTGCTTTGTAAAGTTAGTAAAATGATATAATGTTCATCAGGATCAACAGTGGGATCAATGGGAGGAAAATCCAGTTATAGTTGTGGCAGAAAAGCCCGTGGATCCTATCCAAGAAAAAATTCAACAGTACAGACAGCAAGTGGCACTACCCACTGTAAATGAAGATGAAGAGAACCGGTACAATTTCTTTGAGGTGATCATTCTCTTTGTAATTTTCTGTATAACTGTCCAACATTTTATTTCATGCACATAGCTTTCCATATTATAATAATGAATAATGATAACTTATACACGGAGCCAGCAAGCCAATGACTGATTTATTTGATACCACTCATTAGGTTTATTGAAATTTTTTTAAAAACCCCCATTCTCTGGTGTGAAAACCTCAACCATTGAGGTTCACACGCTAGACATTGGGTTTCATGAAACCCATGACTTTATAACATAAAATTATAAGACTTACTACAGGAATTTTTAACGTTAACTTAATGTTAATTTAATGTTTTATTTAATGTATTTTTATTTTGAAAAACAAAAGTTCTATATATCAACCAAAACATATTGTTGGTGCTTTAAAAACAGTCTGAAAATAAAAAATTGTTTAAAATCCTAATGAGTGATGATAAAAAACCAGTCATTGGAGTGTCGTCAGCTTTGTGTAGTTGATATTACTTCTTGTTATGTTTGTAATTGATGTACAATATTTTCAATGTCTTTAGCGGCTGCGTGAAGTATATTTTCATTTCGATTAATAGATAGCCATTTATGCATTTAGTACAGACATTGCACACTTAAATTAATACCAAGTTTTTTTATGACAACATAACAATTCTTATCGATTTTATGCTTCGAATATAAGTAAATTTCATGTTGTTTCCTTTCCAGGACATGACTCCAAAAATAACGAAGCAGAAGAAATTGATAATCAAAAATGACAGCAAAGCAGATGTTGTTAATAACTCTTTGAAATTTGCTGTTTCAGCAGATCCAATACCTTCGGTATATACATTATTACTTTTATTTACTGTTATTTATTCCAAATACTTCTGGTCTAAATGAAATGAAACTTATTACCTTATTTTAGAGTGAACTGGGAGAGTGGGAAGAAAATAACATTGGTTGGGAAGGAGAAACCGTTGAAGAATTTGGAGACCCTACTTTAGTCTTAAGGGAAGAACGAAGAAAAGAACGAGAACGGAAGCTGCTGGAGCAACAGCAACGTAAAATGGAACGAAACTATAGGTCGCATCCACTGGGAGCAAAAATCAGTTCCTGATACAACGCTTGTGGTGAAACTAATGACAGTGATAATTTTTTACACACTATCATGCCGAGAAGCCAATCAAAGGTTCAGTCACACATGCCCTGTCACAAACATCGAATTTCAGGTAAAATCAAAAAGCCAAAGAATTGGAACAAGAACCATGTGTGAGCCTACTTGTATGGAATTGAGATCTAAAAATAGTTTTGTATATCTGCGAAGACTACGGACATTTTTTTGAAGTGAGAATTGATAGTCTGGGTAATATCAAACACTTATCAATTTATTTATATATTTTTATATCCATTCTAATTAAATCACACTTCAAAAAATTCATTTGATTACTGCTTCATTATTATCGATTACATTTATTTGAAATCACATTTTTTTAAGTATTCCATTTGAATGATGCAATAACATCTTTGATATTATAATTTTGATATTGTTAGAATTTTACTATAAAATTGTTCATCTGTAAAATAATGAAAAGAGCTAAGTTTGTAATCTTTATTGAAAAATCGTTTTGTAAAGAAATTTTATATACTAAGTACATTAATAATTCGCAATCAATTTGAATATTTCGTTCGATTACACGTTGTGTAGCTTTTCCTGCGTATATTGCATTTATATTTTTAATGTAGAATGTTTTTGAAATGTTTGTCCAATTCTGTATTTTTATATAATAATGAAATGACTGACTTGGAGAAGCAGATTCTCTCCTGAAATTTTTAAGAGAAAAGTTTAAGAAAATTGTGTTTTTGCAAGTTGTATTAGTGAGTGTTGGGTTCGAAATCGTGTCAAATGCAAAGAATCTGCTTCAATGTGTCAGTTACCGCAATTGTATTATGTTAACGGTTGGCGAATGTTTGTTTTATGAGAGTTCTCACATAATTGCAAATTAACAAATTTGTGCTTATTTTTTTATGTGAAAAAAATACTTTTATCATACTTTGATTTGATTGTGTTATTTATTTTTGAACATTGTATTATGATGGATTTGAATATATAATATTGTTGAATAAGTTCAAAGTTTTTTCTAGATCCCCAAAAAACTACAAAGCAGTGTTTCATAGACAAATAGATTTTTTGTTTGTTTAAAAATTTTATGAAAACATAAATATCCAATCAATGAAATTAATTATTAAGATTACAGTTAAATTTAAATTTCAATATTCTGTCAATATTACTGCAAATTATAATTGTTATATATATTTTTTTTTCATAAATCGGCGCTTTCCTGTAAACGTGTTTTTAGATATTTTCGCTCTTACCTTCAGATATTGTCTAATTTAGATTGTATGAGAGAAGAGCTAACATCCTTTTAGAGAGTGAATTTTTAAATTCACTTTTTCTTTATATAATTATTATTTTATACTAAAAATGATTGTAAAATATTTTTTAACATGAATTTTGTTATTTACAATTTTCAAATTTCCCTCTCTTGGCGCTGCGATCGCAATCACATTTATCATAATTTCAATTTACTATATAAAAGAATATAAATAAAAGATAGTTTTTCTTGATTTTTTTGAGAATTCACTTTAGGAGAACTTCTTAGATTTTTTTAGTTGAAAGAATTAAGACGGCGAGAACGGGTCACATCCAGTCAGATCCTTCATCAAACCAGAAAATTGAAGAAAATGTTTTCGAGATTTAAAAAGAATAAGGTAAGAATAAAATGTTATTATTTACTCTTTTAATAAGCCATTCGAATGATAATTTTATATCATTTGAGAGATATCTAATTGTTTATAATTGTTATCAATTACACTAACAATTGTAAAGTGGAATGAAGCTGACAACTGATTCCTCAGTTCTGAATATTGGTTTTATTAAATTACTTATTATGAGTATTTATTTTTATTTTATGTTATTTTCAAAGTAAAAAATGTTTCAATTTCACAAAAAGACCTTTTGTTTATTTAAGTTAAAATGAATTTGCTTTTAATCTACGGGGCCACAAGTGCAAATTAATTTCTCGGTTCTGAATAATTTTTTTTATTTATTACAAATATTTCATTTTACTTCATGTTATTTTCGAAATAAAACATTCAGTTATTACTTAAATATAAGAACAATCCCTGCTGAAAAAACCACATTGGATTCCCATATGGTTTTCCCACGTGGTGATCCCATGTGTCATTTTGGCATGGTTTCCCATATGGTATCCCCTCATGGGACGTGGGACCACCCCATACTACTCAAATTCGATAGATTCTGATAAAATTCTGGTGTCAAAGAGTATTTCGCATGATATTATATGTTTGTGAAATAATTATTCCAAAGACCTTATTATATATTTCATTAATATTTCAAGGACATTTTTCTATTACGAGGACGTCCCCATAATAGTATCATGTGTGAATAAGATTACAGGGACGTACAGTCTTTGAAATAACGAGGCCCTGTAACTAAATTAACGTACGGTTCTGAGAATAGGTATTGCACAAACATATATATATATTAGGGTGGCCGTAAAAAAATTTTTTTCTAGGTAAGCATATCAGATGATCCCTTGAGTATAAATAATAAGATTTACATATGTCACAGTGCTTAGTGATAGTGAATTAACGTGCCGCTAGCCATATATATGTCAAAAAAATGAAATTTCACCGTATTTAAAAACACAACCCTAGTAAAAATCAGACATATATGGAAAATCACGTTTCCATATATGGCCCATATATGGAATTCATGAAAATCATATATGGAATCCGTGAAAACCATATATTACCATATATGCCCATATATACCCATATATGTTACACTGTAATTTCATATATGTTGAAAAACGAGTTCATATATGGCCATATATGGGTACATATGGCCATATATGGCCATATATGAGTATATATGGCCATATATGGCCATATATGGAATTTAAAGAAATCCGATATATGTTTTTCAGTTATTCATATGTGGCCTAGGGTGGTCGTAAAAAAATTTTTTTACATAAGCATATTGAATGGTCCCTTGAGTAAAAACAAAAAGATTTACACATGTCATAACTCTAGGTGATAGTGAATAAACGTGCCGCTAGCTCTATATATATGTCCAAAAAATGATATTTCAACGTATTTAAATACACGAAAACTTCATTATCAAAAATATTTTTTTCGGTTCGTTTAAAAGTTATCTAAATCATTCAAATATTCTATCTGAATGATTATAATGATTTTGAAAGCTAATATTTCAGTTTCTTACATATTTTTTAATGTGTTAAATAAAAAAACTTACTGCAAAATTTTATTTTAAAAACGATTCTCATTCGCATATAAATTTATTATCTATATAAATAATCTTATAATTTTGCAAATACGAAATTACGCATACATCTGGATATATATAGTCGTACAAAAATTTTTTCAAGTAATCATATTCAAAAATGCAAAAAGAATAAGATAAGCATATATTAATGTACAAAAAATTGTTACTAATAGTGATTTTTTCTTGCCACTGGCGATTTTTATGTGAAAAAATCGTTTTTCGCCGTAAAGAAAAACAAATTTATCATAAAAACTAATAATTTCACTCATGTTATATTCTGCTCAAATTATTTAGAAATGCAAATAATAGTAAGAATTTTTTTTATTCAGTTTGGATTATATACAGTATGGTTCTAAAAAGCTTCCATTAGATCTCTTTTATTGGCCGTTGGAAAACGTCTTCGATATTCTTCAACTATATGCATAACGTACTGCTGCTGCTCTTCATCAATAGTGAGTAAACTGTTATACTCTTCGAATAATTTTACACTTCTTTCTGCTATGTCATTGACGACATAAATGCCCTTAACGACATTTTTAGCGGCAATGTAATTCTCATCTGAATCCCAGTTAGTAGGATCTATTTGCATCCAGTCTGTGTTTAAAGTGAGCTGTTGAAAAAATTGCATTGACCTTTTGCAAATAAAATGGTCGATACCTTTGGTGCAGATACTTGGCACGTCTGAAATTGACACTATTGATTTTTTGCTTTCATAGTTGTCTTCATCCTCCTCGACACTTAACTTCAAAATCATCTTTCTCTTATCTGCGATGGTAACAGTGGAATCAAAAAAAGACATAGCTGCATTCTCAGCATTTAGATACCAAAGTTGGTTTGTAATCTTTTTAATCGTAGCGTGCGAAATTGTTTCGTTGACTGTTCTGAAGGAATAGCAATCTTTAATTAAAGCTAGATCATTTTGTGGAGCTTTTTCTGCGACATCTGCTTCAAACCAATATTTAATGTATACTTTCACGATAAAAATACAAATTTGTTGTATAGAATTCATGTCTCTTTTATTAGTATGAAAAGATTTGCGAAATAGGAAGATTTTCAATCAGTAGATGGCTTTTGCCATCCAGCGAGCGTGATGCATTGCTCCAGGTGGTTTCACTGAATAATCATTGGCTGATTCACCAAGAAACAGCAAAGAGAGATCAAGAAGTTCTTTATAATCTGCCCTTTCAAAATTCAATGACATTTGTTTTTTAATTATAGTTTTAATGTCATCGATTTCATTGATCATCGCAGCTTTTACAATCGGATCGGATATACCAGACTCAATTGAGTGTTCTTGCACAGACTTCCATTCATCCCGAAATCGTTGAAATAATCCGACATTAGGTCCATTTGTTCCCGGTATCAAAGATTCAAATGCACCGCGAAGAACAACTTCCATAATATGATGCCGGCAAGGAAAAAAGAGAACATTTCTTTCAAGTAACTGCTCCAATATTACTGCAGCTCCATTTACACGTCCAAGGTTTGAACCTGTTGTATCACAGCAAATTCCTCTTATATGCTCCGAAACACCCCATTCTTCTAATGTCTCACATATGGCTGTCGCTTGAGTTTTACCTTTACCATCATCTAATTTACTGACGGCGAGTAATTTTGGCATGCCGTTACCAGATAAAACAATTGGTAATCGATCAACTTTCGTCTTTCCAGTCAAATCCGGAAGAATTTTACCGTCCCAGTGCACAATAATATTTGACAGATTCTGACTGAGAAATTCTTCTTTGATTTTTGCAAATCGTTCTTTACGCATACTGTTTCGTTTTTGCTGTATTGCTGATCGAGAATCAATGTAATTATTCACATCTATTTGTGCTGCTTCAAGAATAGAAACAATTAAATGAACTGCGTTTCTGCTAGAGACTTTGCTTTTATCCAATGCAGCAATCACTTTGGGAGTGCAAATATTAATACTTCCTCTAGATTTTTTTACAACGGGACTGTCATCATTTTCTTCAGATTGTTGACTGCTTCCATTCCATTCTTGGAAACTTGATGACAAATTGATATTAGAAACAGAGCTTTGTGAAGATGAAGACTCGGGAACATCAGTTGTGTGACCTGAAATAATATAATGGAATAAACTGAATGTTATAAACTTATTAATGTCATAATGATACAATTCAAAGATAATATTTCATAATTCGCATCAAATCAATTTGTGAGATATATTTTTTTACTTACTATGTAACATTTGCTTAAACTCTGCTATGCTGCCTATGCGTCCAGGTTTTCTTTGATTTGTTAAAAAATCCATCGTTTTATCAGCAATCTTGTTTTCCAAATTAGTAAGAGCTATATCAAAAATATTCTCCATCTCACTTTTAAATGAATCTTCTTTGGTTTGATCACTTTTTCTTTTACTTTTCTGATAAGATCGCCATTTTTCGTATATAAATCCTACTTTTCTTGCACAATGTGCTTTAGTTATGGTAGGAATACCAAGGCTGTTCCATATTGTTAGAACATTTTCGACAACGTTCAGTGTACTTTCATGTATTTTGATATGCAAATCTCTTGTATAATGAAACAAATTACTCAATACCTCGAAGTTTGATGGCAATTTGTCTGTTGAAATATCAGACATTGTTTTGATCTCAAAAATGTCCGGTTCAATATTCTCCATAATTACAGTAAATGATGTTATTTGTGAATATTCCTAAAAATTATAAAATAATGTTAGAAAGCTGAAAAAAATTGATTAATAAACAAAAGTGAAAGCTATAATATTGAAATAAATTTTAAAATTAACTTTTTTAAAAAAAATCAAACATTGGTTTACAACATCCATAAAAATATAAAAATATGGGCTGCAAATACAGATGTTATGAAACTGTTTAATTTTTATTTTGGAATAAATTTAGTAAAATATTTATTGTAGCAACGCACCGATTTTCAAAATAATTATTTGTACGTTATTTAATTTCAACAACTTGATAGTAAAAATAATTGCAAAAAGTTGATTGATTTGTAAACCGATATACAATAATAAGTATATCAGTTTAACGCCGGTACAACCCTTTAACTCGTATTTAGGGGACGAAAATATTTTTACTCGAACATTTTATCATTTTTATAGCTTGAAAAAATACTTTAAAAATAAAAAGCAAATTTAATTTTTCGACCGTTTATTTTAATTTTTAATATGAAATACAATATTCAGCAACAAGAACTATGGTTAACTTAATATTGTTGTTAATGAAATGTTGCTTATTCCATTGTGGGCAGTTCATAATTTTAATAAATTATTTTCAATCTTAATATTTATAAAGGAAAAACAAGTTATTTCTGAAACTTATATTGTACACTATTTAAAAAAAGATTTTGTTCTGTTGTCACCTAATTGAAATATGAATTTTACTTATGTGAATCGCTTCACAATATTTATTATAATAAATATAGTATTTATTTTAATTTGGTCAGTTTTTTAATACCGAAAAATTTACCATATTTACTTTTACAGTAGTTGTCATATAAAGGAAACTACAAATTTAAGCGAAAACCAAGTTAGTTCAATTTAACTAACCTAACTTTGAGTTAAGTTTTCGCCACAAAAAGTGCTACAAATAAAGTATTAATTAAACTCACTTACTTCGTACTGCGATAAAGATGTAGTTAGCTAAAGTAAAATGTATATAAGTTCATAGACATTCCCACATTCAGCACTCTGGACTCATGAAATATTTGAATTTAATGCGAGACTGCAAATGAAAAAAAGGACAAATCATAAAAGTTGATTACAGAATTCGAATCAGATACTAATTTCCCAAGCTCCATATAACACGTAGCTTTTCATTGCGTGCTACAAGCTGCTTCAATTATGTCAATCAACCGTAAGCAGGCAACGAAAAACACTGAAACTGCAAGTAATTCGGTAGCACTGAAGTTACCTTATATGGAATTTGCATCAATCTAAACAAATGTCTATTAAAATCTAGTCTCAAATAGAAATGATGACACCGAAAATACACAAATCAGCGGCAAAATCAGTCAGTTCAGTCTCTCATAAAAGCACTGGCTTTCTGTTTTGGGCTGACAACGCCACCACAACGATTTTAGCGTTCGCGAACTAAGTACAAAAGTAAGCGCGAAACATTTGAAACCATGACAATAAACGGTTTAAAAAAACTATGACATGTTATTTTATTATAAATTGTATTTATTGTTATATTTATTTGATATTTTTTTTGTTATGTTACAATTATTATTTGCATTTGAGATATTATTTGTAAAAAAAAAGAAATGAAAATAAAATAACAAAAATTAAAAATACATAGACTCAGTAAGCTTTGTTTGATCAACAATTGATCAAAGGTGCGTCCAAAAAATTGACCAATTATGACCCAATTATTTGTGAGGTTATTCGACCAATTATTGATTGCAAATTTTATTGAAAAATAACTAACGAATTACGTTTCATTTATTAGAGTAACCAGAAAAAATTTACAAACAAATTTAATTTTGAAAGTTAACACATTTCCATATAAGTTGTCAATTCTATTCGTTTTCAGCTATTAGATGAAATGCCAATATAATATTTTTTCTACATTCAAAATGCAAAATATGAATCTGGAATAAGTTATGAACAAACATATCTTTGAAAACAACAACTTTCCATGAAAAATGTGTCGATTTCAAAGTTAAATATGTTATTTTTATTTTTATAAGGAAAAGAATTCTAAACAAGAATTCTTTTCATTATTTTTGCTTCCTTACCTTCAAACTTACTGAATAATTTGTGAAAAATTTTGTTACATGTTATTGATTACTAGTGGCTGATTTAGGTACTTGGCGCCCAAAATAAATTAAAAAATTATGAGATTATTTATATCATATATGATAAAATATATTATAATATATTATATATTATTATAATAAAATTATTTTATTAAAAGATATTTTGCTGTAAAAAGTTTTTATGTCACAGGTGCACTTAAAACACAGTTTTACTCCCTCAAAAACCGGGAGTAACGCTTCGCTTTACTCCCTCTGATTGCGTTTTTCTCATATATGGCCATATATGGCCATATATGGTTTTCACGGATTACATATATGATTTTCATGAATTCCATATATGGGCCATATATGGAAACGTGATTTTCCATATATGTCTGATTTTTACTAGGGTTGTGTTTTTAAATACGGTGAAATTTCTTTTTTTTGACATATATAGGGCTAGCGGCACGTTTATTCACTATCACTAAGCAATGTGACATATGTAAATCTTATTATTTATACTCAAGGGATCATCCGATATGCTTACCTGGAAAAAAATTTTTTTACGGCCACCCTAATGAACATGTTTGGATTATTATCACTTAAGGCTAATTTTATATAAGTATTACTTGTTTAATGGACCAGGTCCTCAAAAGTTCATACATAATGACATTACTGATTTTGAGGACCCGGTCCTTGAAATCTTACATATATAAAATTAAGAGGTCCTCGATCGTGTCGCAGTTCTACTATAATACAACTTAGCGCATACGACGGAATCAGGGAACAGATTAAAAGTTTTGGGGACCGGTCCTCAATACATACTTGTTCAGAAGTATTACATGAAAGGTACCTATGTATTTGGGACATTTTCCGAGAATGAGTGTAGGTAGAGTAGAAATATATAATCCTTACTCGATAATATGTATAAATTTCAGAAATCATGAATCAAAAAATATTGAAACGATCGATTGAGAACCGGTCCTTAAAGTAGCAATACAGAATCAAGTTTAATTCGTCACTTGTGTATTAAATCTTTTCGTGGTACAAAAATCATTGTTTGTCAGTTGCATCAAAAGAGGGTTTCTGGTACCGAAGTGTTGCACGATGAGAAGGTATTTGAATATTTAAACGAAAATGAATCAAATTAACAAGCTTTGGGGACCGGGTCCTCAAAATTTTATATGTATTAACATTATGAATTTTGTTGACCCTTTTCTTGAAACATTACATATATAAAATATAAACTTCAGAGATCGTCGAACGTTTTGTATTCTTATAATAATACAACGTTGCGCGTTACACTTAATGAGAGACCAAATTATAAATTTTGAAGACCGGTCCTAAATAAATTCCTGCTCGGAAATGTTGCATGGGAGATACAAATGTATTAGGGACATTTTTGGAGAATGATTTCAGGAAGAGTAGAATTATGTAATGCAGAATGAAAATGACGATACAGTCCCAGAATTCATGCATTGAAAATATTATATCCTTAACATTGAGGACCGTTCCTTAAAGTATTAATATAGGAAAAAATTGGATTACCGCTGTCAATTGATCGATGAATAATAAATCAGATTGTTTATAACAATAGTAATAATATTTTTTTCTGATCGAATTGAATAGTTCAGAATTGAAAAACTCTAAATAATATATATCCGATTAATAGTTTTAGGGAACAATCCTCATATTATTTTCACATAAAAATTATTGTGATGTCGGCCTTGAATTTACTGGCTTTTTGCATATATGAACATGTTCGTATTATCATCACTTAAGGCTAATTTTATATACGCATTACTTGCTTTATGGAACAGGTGCCCAAAAGTTCATACATAATGACATTACTGATTTTGAGGACCGGTCCTCAATATATTCTTGCTCAGAAGTATCACATGAAAGGTGCCCATGGATTCGTGAAATTTTCCGAAATTGAGTGTGGGTAAAGTAGAAATATTTAATGCTTATTAGATGAGATGTATCAGTTTCAGAACTTATGAATCAAAAAATATTGAAACTTTGGATTGAGGACCGGTCCATAAAGTAGCAATACAGAAAAAAGATTAATTCGTCACTTGTGTATTAAATCTCTACGCGGTACAAAAATCTTAGTTAGTCAGATGCATCAAAAGAGGGTTTCTGGTACCGAAGTGTTGCGCGATGAGAATGTATTTGAACATTTAAACGGAAATGAATCAAATTAACTAGCTTTGGGGAACGGGTCCTCAAAATTTTATATGTAATAACATTATGAATTTTGTTGACCTTTTTTTTGAAACATTACATATATAAAATATTAACTTCAGAGATCGTCTGAAATTGAGTGTGGGTAAAGTAGAAATATTTAATGCTTATTAGATGAGATGTATCAGTTTCAGAACTCATGAAACAAAAAATATTGAAACGTTAGATTGAGGGCGAATTCAGTGAATAACGTAAAACACAAAAGAAAATAACATTTTCGGTAGCCATATTGGATCCGCAATTTTGGAAATTGACAATTTCACAAGAAATAAGGTTTCTGTAATCAATTACAGTGACAAATGTAAAAACTACTACATAAATGTGTCAAAATGTATTATTGTGGTCGCCATATTGAATGTCCTATATCGGAATGTTTTTATTTCAACAAACTTATGTTTTAAATCCTAATTACATCATTATCAATAAGAAAATTCGGTGAATATTGTAAAACACAGAAGAAGATAAATTTTTCGGTCGCCATATTGGATCCGCCATTTTGTAATTGACAATTTCACAAGAAATAAGGTTCTGTAATGATTCATAGTGATACAAGTAAAAAACTATTAGATAAATATATATAATTATACATTTCTATATTATTTTGAGAAACGGTCCCCAAAATTAATTATTTGCTAATATGCCCTACTTGTATTAATAGAGAGTAGCGACACTTGCAAGAACCGCTGAATATTATGTATGTAGTATTTCAAGAACGGGGTACACAAAATTTTTAGAGGGATAGATTTAAAATTTTGAGGACCCAGTCCCCAAAATCAATAATTTTATTTAATTGCGTTTAAATGCTTGAATATTGATATTTCCGGCTGTACGTTGTTTCATGCTCCTATTAGCGATATCTTGAATTGAAAAAATATTCGATAATGGAAAAAGAATATTTTACATTTCGATTGCAAAAATGTCTTATTATCTACTGTCTTAATAAAACTGTTATCCGACAGTTTTATTTGCCGGAACTGTCTTATTAACAAATAATATTGTATGGCTTTGTGTTTTAAAAATGACTCACTTGACGTAATTATATTCGTCATTTATTCAAGTAGCCATGTCATTTTTCCTTAAAAAACATTTTGAGGACCGGTCCTCAAAACAAATTATTTGATAATATGCGCTACTTATGCTATAAGAGAATAGCGACACGTGCAAGAACCTGTTATTAGTATGTATGTAGTATTTCATGAACGGGGTACACAAAATTTTATGTGGGATAGATTTAAAATTTTGAGGACCCGGTTCCCAAAATCAATAAAGTTATTCAATTCCGTTTAAATGCTTGAATATTGATATTTCCGGCTGTACGTTGTTTCAGGCTCCTATTAGCGATATCTTGAAGTGAAAAAATATTCGATAAAGGAAAAAGAATATTTTACAGTTGGATTCCA
>JABFPD010000177.1:0-14186 GCA_022817545.1 Cremastobaeus sp. ZL-2020 | reverse complement strand
GACGCTGTATTAGATTTTGCAAAACGTGCAAACGTAGTGGGATGCGTCAATGCTGCACTTGTTCAACAAGAAGAAAAAGCACAAAAATATTGGCGAAATATTCTTCAACGTGTTGTGAGTGTCATCAGATTTCTAGCTGAACGTGGGTTAGCATTCCGTGGAGATAATGAAAATCTTGGATCACCAAATAATGGGAATTACCTCGGCTTGCTCGAACTTTTGGCGGAGTACGATGAATTTCTCAAGAACCATATCAGTGATACTGCCAACTGCGGAAGCGGAAATGTCAATTACCTTTCGTCTACAATCTGTAATGAGATTATTGAAATCATGGGGAAAAAGGTATACGATGAAATTATTGCACGGATAAAGAAATCGCTCTACTATTCAATTTCAATGGATTCAACGCCAGATGAAGGTCACATAGATCAACTTACTGTGGTCTTTCGATACATCGAAGATTGCGTCCCCATGGAACGATTTTTATTATTCTTGCCCAACCAAGGTCATAAAGCACAAGACATGTACGATGGTTTAAAGAGCGTTTTAGTTGCTAATAACTTGGATCTTAAACATTGTCGAGGACAATCTTACGACAACGCATCTGCCATGAGTGGGAAATATAACGGTCTTCAAGCTCTTGTGAAATCGGATAATGGATTAGCTAATTGGATTCCTTGTGCTTCACATTCCCTGAATCTCGTCGGCAAAGATGCTGCAGAATATTGTATTGCGGCTATAAGGTTTTTCAATTTTTTGGAAAAAGTTTATGAATTTTTTACAAGTTCGACAAGTCGTTACAAGAAACCTAAAGACGAACTGCAAACATCTAACTCCAACACAGAAAAGCGTCACATAAATGTCCCAACTCGAGCAAATACTACTCGTTGGTCCTGTCGTGTAGATGCTACAAGAGCGTTGGTGCTTGGGTATTCTGAAATAAAAAAAGCACTCCTGTCAATATCTGAAGATGATGAGCAACATTCAAAAACTCGCGTCGAATGTCAAGGTCTCCATAAGCAAATGTGCAAATTAGAAACTGGCATCTATGCTGTCTTCTGGAACGACATTCTGAACAGGGTTAACGCAACAAGCAAAGTGCTTCAGAACTCCAAGCTTGATTTGAACTCGGCAGTTGCAGCTCTGAAGTCACTGAGAGATTTCATTGAGAAAGAACGCGACAATTTTTTACATTATGAAGAAGCAGGAAGGGAACGAGCTGAAACTTCAGAATATGAGATCTCCAGGATACGTCGCCGAAATCTTCGCTTAATCCCACTGGACTACGGAAAATCTTTAGAAGTGGATTTGTCACCATCTCAGAAATTTTTTGTCGAAAACTATCTCCCAGTTATTGACCAGTTGATAACATCATTGGATCAAAGGCTTGTGGCGTATGAACTGGTGTCTACACGTTTCGGATTTTTGGCTAAACTTGAACATTTCAAGTCTGATCAATTGTATAAACAAGCACAGCTTCTGACTGAGATTTACAAAGACGATGTCGACGAAAATCTTGGAGTTGAGCTTGTTCAATTTGCAGCATTTTACTCAGAATTTGCTGAAAACGAAGACCAATACTTGAGTCGCGAGCATTTTATGTACTCTTTGATAATCGAGAAACAGCTGCAGGATGCTTTTCCTAATGTTGAAACGATTTTGAAAATTTACCTTGTTTTAATGATCACAAATTGTTCAGCTGAAAGATCCTTTTCGAAATTAAAATTAGTCAAAAACAGATTGCGAACTGCAATGACCCAACAACGCCTTAACGATCTTGCGATTTTAAGTAGTAATAGTGATATTTTGAGAGCTCTAAATTTTGATGATGTAATAGACGACTTTGCGACGAGAAAAGTTCGGAAAATGCCTCTGTAAATTACAATTGTAAAATTCAATCATATGTTCACCCAGTTACCGTGATTCGTGCAATCCCTAGGACACTCTGTCCTATTCTCACTTATATTATAACCTATGTTTTATCGCGTTTTATCCTAGCTAGGGATTGCACGATTCATGGCAACTGGGTGTTTAATAAATAATATATGTATTATTTATTGAAGTATTATTAACATATGTTCAAATATATTTTATCACAACGATTTTTAATGGCATAACATTTCAATTCTATATATAGTCGGCGTATACTAAATGGAGTCGAATAATATACCCTAGGGGGGCCTCCACCAAACTTGTGCCCAGGGGCCCTCATCACCCTAAATCCGACCCTGCCGAAACATGCTCTGTGGTAAAAAGCTATGGGAAAAAGCTATGGGAATAAATTTTTGCAAAATGTCTATCAACAAACTTTGCAAATGTGAATGTATTTTGTTTTGAAATTTAAGAGAAACAATTCCTAGCTTCTTTAATTTTATTAGCCAATGTACTCGGTATTTAGATCATATGTTTTGCATTTCTGAAAATCGCTAAGTTGTAAAAAGCTGTTAAAATATTTGCTTTGATATTACTGTGTTTTTAAAATAAGGAAAAATGTTCTTTTGCGTCTCTAATTCTGATTATTTCATTATATTATTATTTGGATCGGTTTCTGCGTTTCTGTTAATCGCGAAGAGATAAAACGCTACTGAATTATTTTTAACGAGAATATTTCAATTTCATCAAACGAGTTTTGAGAAAATTACAGGTATTTGGTTTTGAAATTCATAAGAAATGTTCCCTTGCCTTTTTATCTTCTTATTTGTACAAATGCTAGATACTTGGATCATATTCGTCTTTGCGAAATAATCCTGGTTGATAGAAAGCAAAGGAAATTTTTTTCAAAAATTACTGCTTAGGATCGTTGAGATATTATAGGATTACATGTATTCTTCGTTGCTTGTTTATGATATTCAATATGATTTTTAACAATACTTTAAGATCTATGAATTTTTTTCATCTTCGAATATATGTTTTTTATCACATCATGTGTTGGTATGAAATACAAATTTTTAATTAATTATTTCGTGGAAGAACCTATTTATTATTTGAGAGTATTCAGACTGTTTTGGACCTAAAATTGTTACTGTTAAATAGTCTGGAGAAAGCTACAAAAAGTTAAGTTTAAACTGTTTAGATTATTTAAAATACGACATTTTATTAAATTTTTTAAAAATTCAAAAATATGAGCGTACATTCAATGTTTCTGTCCATATTTTGTGCGTTTCAATTAGGAATGAGTCTAAAACAATTTTATCTTTCATCCAGGTTATAAATAAACATAATTACTCTATAAATTCAATAAAATTAAAGTTAACCTCTGACCAATAAAACCAACTACATAATTTACTTTATACGTTACAATTTTTTTACGATGTCCATTTTTCCTAGGCTGAATACTGCCGATACCAAATGCTGCACGAAATGTGTTCATCTGGAAAAAGAAAATTTCACAAAGAATCGCATCCTTCATATTGTTAAAAAATCGTAACAGTATATTTATATACTTATCTGAACTTTTGAACTTCCTTTTATTAGCCAAATCACTGATTTTTCTTGAAAAATATTACCTCATACGAAATACAAAAACTTTGTCATTCTGCCGCGTATATAAACATTGTAACCTGTCGAGACGTCAAGAATTTTGTAAACACGTCTGAAACTGCCGCTGTCACATTTGCTCAATCTGAGCATGTTTGAAATTACGAAGCATTTTATTTCTTGAATATCTTTTTCATAGTACAATAAACTATTTTTTTCATATTTTTTCTGTTTATAACTTTCTCCAAAGAATCGATACTGACTTTGGTGCAGCTATTTAAATTAACACCCTGTATATATATATATATATATATATATATGTTTGTGAAATAATTATTCCAAAGACCTTATTATATATTTCATTAATATTTCAAGGACCATTGTGCTATTACGAGGACGTCCCCATAATAGTATCATGTGTGAATAAGATTACTTGATGTAGGGGGGGGGGGTACGGAATAATAGCCAAAGCATAAGGGAAATAAAATTTCCCTAAAAATAACGAATTATTCTGCAAATTGTTCATTAAATCATTTTTTTATATATTTTGCATATGTGCTCCGTTGGGAGGGAGGGGTTTAACACTAAGTATGTTATACTAATGTTCTTTTTTAATAAGACGTTTCCCATTATATGCTCCCTTATGAAACGAAAAACAGAACTGGCTTATATAGTGGTCCTACGACAATTGTTCGAAATAGCCCCCAATTTTAAGCCAAAACACGGGATGTCAGATTTCGAAAAAGCTATACAAAATGCTATCAAGTTTGTCTTCCCTGAAATAGAGATTCACGGCTGCCATTTTCACTATTGCAGGGTATATTGTTTTTTCAACTTATAAAAGTATATCAGTGTATATAAAATGACAATTGCAAATTCTTACTATAAATTATAAAAATTTTTTTCATCTTATATACATTTTAGTAACCGGTCCAAGATTCAACTACTTTTATCACTATATTACAACATCCAAATGAATAAAGTTAAGATTTTTTTGATAATATATTTAATTCGTTTCACGCTGTTTCCAATTATGCCAAAAATAATGGTCTAAAACAATATGTTTCCACTGAAGAAGGGCACAAACTCATGCAGAAATTCTGGGCACTGGCTCTTCTTCCAGTGGAGCATATTGTTCCAACGTTTAACCAGCTGAAGGCCCAAGTCTTGACAGATTCGGCGAGTCCAAATATTGTTAAATTTATACAATATTTTCAGGGGAAATGGATCCCCATTGTTGCAAAAATCTGTTCCTATAAACTAGCTTGGAAAACAAATAATCCTCTGGAAGCGTACCACGGCTTCATTCAAATATTAATCAGAGGAAAACCGACTTGTTGGGAATTTCATCGTAGGTTATTAAGATTATATAGCGTCAAAATAAAGAAACAAATATATTCGTAATAATTTATCATCAATTATTCTACTGCAGGTGGTTTGCTTCAAGTCCAATTAAAATACTATTGTACTTTTAACTCGGAGAAGAAAAGCATCCCAACATCGCGCATAAAGCAGTCTACAATTATTAATAATAACACACTACAGGAGCTTTGGGAGAGATTGAGCTTGGGCAGAATCACTCCAATGGAATTCGTCGAAAGCAAGTATGGTATAACCGAAGGCGTTGAAAAGAGCATTAAATCATATGCACAAAACGTCTTTTCAGGTAATATTTTCATTTATTAATTATTAGAATAATTTAAAATGTACTGAAAGCGAATTTAATATCGAAATTAATATTACATTTACATATGTACATATTGTGCATGTAAATGTGATACTGAAAATAATAAACTATACATATATAAATATTATTGTAAACGAAAAATATTTCAGTTTCAGATATTGACAGCGAGAGTGATGCTGAAAGGCAAGAAGCCATCGATGAAGATGCCATGGATTTCGCCACGCCAGAATCCATTTGTATGAACTCTTGTGTCACGCCTGTAAATCCATTGCAGACGCCTTCACTTACCACAATTGACCTGACCCAACCTACCTTACGAATGTGTCTCATCCAAACAAGCAATCATCCAACCATCCAATTACTGAACCCCGCAAACACCCATTCATTTAACCAGCCAACCATTCAATCTGACAAGCAAGCAGCTACTCAATCAGTCAGCCTCTCAACCACACAGTCAAATAACCATTCATCCATCCAAACATCCGACCAGTCAACCGAATCATCCAATTCAATTCCAGCTCATCACCACGTGTCGAACATTGATGTCCCAATCATTTATGCAGTAAATTCTCAACCTTCATCATCCAAGCAAAATATTCTCCAACTTGTCACAAACCAATCACCTGATAAACCCACCGATCTACTAAATCAGCCTTCCATCAAACCACTCAATCTGGTTCCAGTTGCCAAAGAATATGTTAAACGTTAGAGTCCCAGTCGTATATGCTGTCAATTCCCCACCTCCAATATGTAAACAAAATAAGCTCAGCCCCACAACCATCCAATCACCCAATCAAACAATCGCCCAAATAATCAACCTTCCAAAACCCAAAGCACTCAGTCATCCAATCGCTCAATCATCCAAACATTTGATCACCCAATCACCCAATTCGGTACCAGTCGATCAAAATGCATCTAACTTTGGTGTCCCAAGCCAAAATGTTCTCAGTCCTCTCCAAGGTAGTCAAAACAAACGAATTTTAACACGAGTTAGTCATAAAGTAATAAAAGGTGTGAAACAACAACCCTTTATTATTTTAAGAAATCTCCCACCAAATCCAAGAACGTATTCCAAGAAAAAATAAGACAGATTAGGATTACCGTTAATGTTTAATTATTAATGTTTTGAGTTCTACCGAAATTCTAACCAATTTCGAATTTACCGAATTTGATCTTGTGTAAATAATTGTAACGAACCTTATGTACATTTTATGTATAATTTCACGTATATTCTCTTATGTTTATAACTGTATATATAAATTTATCTATAATTAAATAATCAACTAAAGTAAAAACCACATTCTTTAATATATTGTACTACAATCTACTCTAATTTTATAATTAAATAAGTTTCAATACAAACAACCAGTGATCATGATTGCAGGTCAGATTTTCCTCTCGGCGAGATGTTACACACCTATATCATAAAAGTAATCTAATCAGTTGCTTCAATTGTTCGGAATTTTAATGTATTTAGACTATGCCTAGATTATTTAAAACAGAAATTACTTTCATTTTATTACTTCTGAAGTGAAAAAAATGTTTTTTTAAATACAGTAATTTTGACAAATTTACATAGAAGCACACTGAATTATAAATATATATATGATTTAAATATATTTTAGAGCTGATAATAAAGAAATAAATTTGAAAAACATTTACATAAGGAAAAAGCAGTTTATTATTTAAATAATTGTAATTAAATATTTTCAATACCAGAGGAATACAATAGTGAAAAAGTGGATTGACAATTGCCACAATTGTTTAATTATTCATATTAAGCTTTATTATGTATCTGATCTGCTGCTCGCATGTGTGAAAGAACGCCATGTCAGTAAAAAGACGCCATCCTGGGTGCAACCCTGTACGCTCCAATTTGGTCAATTCGTGATTTTGTCTCTGTAGAAGACGTTTCCAAATGCCTTTGACTTTGGAACCTGGAATAGACAAGATAAAAAATTTGATTAAAAAATGTGTAAGTTAAAATATCATAAAATGTAATATCCATAATCTTCATGATTAAGGATAACAAAATATAATAGAAAAGGCTATAATCAAAAAATTTTTAATTTTTTTATTTTAAAAAAATTAAAAATTAAATAAATTGAGCAATTAATAGCTAAGTTACTTGAAATATTGTATCCATGCAGGAATCGCAACTGATAAGCTATGGTTTCGAAGCTGTGTCTTCTGAGGATAACATGGTGAAAATTTCGATGCGAAGTCATCCAAATTCATGGCCGAATCCGCATCTCCTCAATAATCAATTTTTGGACTTGAATCTGCGACATTATAATACTCAAAATATTATTTTCCTGCGTTTTACAGATGATTGTACTGTTAAGAATGAGAAGGCTGCAAGTGACGACTATGTCCCACTCATTTGTTCTTTGAACAATTAAAGAAATGAAACTCGACATCTACAGGGATGCCACTATATTTTCAAAGTCAAAACTCCCTAAATTTTACAGATTTTCCAAAAAGTGACCACCCTGAATGAAATTCAAATTCCAATATAAAATTCAATTAATTTATTATTTCATTTTTTTAATAATACAAAGAATTTTTGTATGAAAAAATTAAGCGAGTAAAAGAAAAAAAGGTAAATTAAAATACTTTGAAAATCCTCACGACATCGACAAAAAACATAAATATTTAATAGGCACAAAAATCGACCGTTAATTAATTAATGGGTTCGAACTAGGTGCCTTCTTGGAGCCTTCTTGTAACAAATAATAACAAAAATAAAAAAAGATAAAGTATGATGATATTTTATTGATAATTAACCCCTTCAGTCATGAATTTTATTTATCCATTTTTAATCGAATGTTTCATCCCAAACTACCTATTTATTTTCCTATTTCAGAATCATGTTTTGACAAAAACACTTTTGACAAATCTTTTTTCATCAATTTTCAATAAATCATTTCATTTTCAACATTTTTCTTTAAATATTTCATTATAATATACGCAAAACAAACATTTTTATGAAAATTCCGAGTTAAATTTAATTCATTCAATATCACTTCTTCAAGCCCAGCTGTAAAAATCTCATCTAGATTCTAGAATCGATTCCATTCTGGAACCGAGATGAGAAATTGGCCGCATAGTTCATCATTTTTATGTTACACCCTCGACTGGACTTAGACTGGTACCTCCAGATTTTTCAGTTGAACATAAAATTCTTGCCACGGAGGTCGTGGACAATGTCGGAGGTAGAGTCATCACTGGTACAATTTACGATAAAAAATTAATGACTGCCCGATCTATCAATGTAACAATGATACCGCTGAAAATAAACAAAAACAGTTTTGTCGTACAAGAAAAATTCTCAGTGAAAACAAATCAGTGAATAATAACTTTCAAAGATGCTAAAAACGATAAAAAAATTAACTGCTTGACTCATTGCTGATTTCTTTTTGGCAATCCGTGACTATTTCTTGTTCAACTTTGCTACTCTCCATCTTTTCGCTATTTTGACTTTCCTGCACAACCTTGTCTTCTTCATTTTCCTTCACATGGTCTTCGTTCTTCTCAGCAACCTCTTCATTTGCCTTTTCACTTTGCTCGCTGTCTAAATGTTCTGCTTTATCCTGTTTGTCAGTCTCCTGTTCGCTCTGCTTGTTATCATCCTCAGTTTTCTCAGTTTTTTGTTCGGCATTCAAGGCTGCGTTAAGGTGCGCCTTCTTCTTCTTGACTTTGCACTCCGGAGCATTGGGGTTTGTTCCTTTGTAGAAATTCTTGAGAAGAATCATGGCTTCTTCAGCTCGCACATTACTAGTGATGTCAATAACTGCGTCAGCGATCTTAGGAACTTGAAACACACTTGCGCATCCGCCAAATTATCTCGTGAAAATTACCTTGATATTTATTTATCATAAGCCCAAACCGGTCATTTGGGCAGCCGTAAATGATTTTACGGATGTGCAGCTGGTGGAGAGCTGCAGCGCACATAATACACGGCTCCACAGTTACCACTACGTCGATTTTTTTGAAAACCTGGTGGTAGTCCAACTGGCGCTCTCGACACCACTCCAGTACCTTATCAATGCAGTTGATCTCGGCGTGTCTTGTGGCGTTTCTAGTTTCATTGACAGTATTATTTCCAGAAGCAATCACCTCATTTTCGTAGATAAACAAACAGCCCACAGGCACCTCAGCCTTCCTGAAGGACTCCTCGGCTCTCTGCAGAGCCAAGCCCATCCATTTTTTTAACTCTTCTGTATCTTCTGTATCTGCATTCAGTTGATTATTCTCAATGGTAGACATGTCGCACGTTCACTTATGTTGTAAATATGACTCGGATGCAGGAACGCGTTGGGATGTGACTATGAATAGTAATACTGGAAGGAAAGACTGTCTAAATGTCTTCTTCAGAGTCTCTGCTGAAATACTGCAACAAATCAAGCTCCTTCAAGCGATTCTTGGCCTTCTCGATCCAGTTGGTATTGTTTAAAGCTCGAGGACTTGGATGAGGAATGCCTAGAACCTGAATTAATGACTAGGTTTAAATATACAGGTGTTATATATAGAAAAAATGCGCAGTTCTAGAATAATATAATATGAAACGCGAGGTAAATATAACTTGATGTAAACTTATCCGTAGTAGATCTTATAACAAAATTTAATGTGTTTATTTATTTATTTAAACAAGTTAAATGTTTTCATACAGATCATTTCATTTTAACCCTGCAATAATGTAGCGAAAATGTTCTGCATTGAATGTTAATAGGGTTGCAAAATTTTACAAGCCTTTTTTCATATACAATATGTTTAAACATTTTAAGGTTATGAACAACAATATAATCATGTCAAATTGAGTTGAAAAATTATCTCGTGAAAATTACCTTGATATTTAGACCAGAAGATTTCACAACTGTTTCGCCTCTTTGTTCAGCAAATTTACCAACTCCAATTAGAATTTCTATATCCAGTATCTTTAATATTTCCACTAAAACGTCATCGCAAAGTTTATGCAAAGTGTGTCGCTCGGATGTCTGAAAAGTAAACCCCAGAAGTTTTGTTAGACTTAATGACTGCTATATTTTTAGTTGCTTGTCATGAATGAGACTTTATCATCGATCAAAAGCAAAACTGAAAATGAAAAGCACCTTGTGTACACAGTATTGTGTATTTAATATATACTCATTTAAATTACACTGTCCTTTAGCCAAGGTCAGTGAATGAAGACGCGTTTATAGATGCTAAATTAATTAAACGATAAAATTGAACATGATATATATTGTTTTTTTCAAAGTCACAACTTCTAAGGTGGCTTTGTTTTCTACTTACAAAATCACAAAACCAAATGACTTGTATACAATTCATAAATGTCCGATCAACTTAATTAGGCAAGTCAATTTATTGGTATTTATAAAAAATGAATTAATATATCTGGACAGAGTTATTTGTAGCAACCTTGATTCATTTTTAAAATTGTATATAAATAAATAAAAAATATTTATGTTAACAATAAATTAATTGATATATTTAACTTTTAGGCAACACTTGTTAGTAGATAAAAAAGTGAAGCTACAAATAAATAACAGGACATTACTGTTCTCACATGTACCCACATGAACGTAAAATCATTGAAATGATAATAAATACTGTAAACACTTACCAAGACAAATTGGAGCAAATAATTTGTTCGCAGAATTCTTCACTGTCGTATCATAGTCTTCATTACAAGTCGGATCTTCCTCCCAATGCAGGAAGATCCGACTTGTAATTACACCGCATTTAATTTAACCAAACAATCCTCCGAATTATGGAGGTTATGCTTATTATACTTTACTTCTGACGTAAATACTTTTCCGCGCGTTCCGCTGTCCAAAATACTTTAGTATTTCGAACGATTTCAACTAAACTCTCGGCTAATCAGAGCGCTGGATTCCCGACCAATCAGAGATCCCCGGATTTTGACACACTCGGATTTTGTCACCCACTCCGCTTGTGCACAGCATGTTCCAATTATTTAGGTCGCGTGTAACAAGGGCAATACCCGTACGTTACAACTACATTAAATTCAAATTGTATTGTGAGTATAAATGTCTAACTTTATTCTGAAAAAAAATTCATATTCAATATCATTGATTTTCTGACATTAAATTCTATAATTCCAAAATGTTGTATAAAATTAAATAAAATTAACTCGAAAATAATTGTTTTTTTCATATAAATATTACAAGTAATAATAATTACGAATCATAGAATCACTTTTTAGGAAGTTATCTATGATAATGAGAATGGAAACTTAATTATTCCTAAAAATTCTGCTTGGCTTCGAGGAAAAATTTTGACCAATAATGATTACTGAGGAGAAATGAACGTTGAATTGCTCGATATTGGAAACATTACAACTTGTGAATTTAATATATATTTTTTTTCCAAAATAATTCCCGCCATAAGCAATACATTGCAGAATACATAATATTTGTGGAAATTTGTAATAATCACTTAACTGACATCTTTATAAAATATGACATTTTCTGTGGAAAATGTTTGTTTCCATTTGAACATGGCTTCTAGAAACTAAAAAATTTTTTAGTACTAATTGTAGCTATTATTTCAGAAAAAAAGATTAGGTTAAGTAAGCAAATTTTGAATTAACCAGATGAGTTATACACGACTGTGTCAAAACCAGTTAAGTACTTTTAATATTCTATAGTTTTTCTTCATCGTAAATTCAGTATATATTAAAATTGTAGTTAATAAATTCAGTCATTAAATAAAGAATTTATAAAATAATAAAAATGCATTTTAAATATTTTTACAAAAGCTCTCCAATAGGCGCGAATCAATTAAAATCAATTTCAATAGGACAATAAATAAATTAAAATAATTCGAATTAATGTTGTGAAATTATGTTATATTGATTTCAATATTTTTACAAATTTTTGAATGCCTTATATTGCATTTAAAAGTTACACTTGATGCATTCCTCACGATCGTTGTTTAGATTAGTGGCAGTCTCCTGAATGTTTCGGGACATTTTAGCTGGTTCGTCCGGAATATTAGCTGTCTCATAATAGGAGGAAACAGATTTTGAGTCAGGGCAATCGATTATCCTCTGAAACATCTTTCCGAATGTCCGTGACTGGTCATTGCATTGAGAAGTCAAAGCATAGCTGAACGTATAAATATTAGCAGATTTTTCTACTTTTAGGGGGTCTGTTATTTGAATGAGGCTCGCAAAATTAAAATGCTCATTTAGTTGGTCCTTTTCGATTACACAAATTGCTTTTCACGTTTTAGCAAGGAAATCTTAACCTTACGCTAGGTAGCAACTGACAAAGTTATATTAGGTAAATTCACAGCTTCAACCATCTTTTTTTTTCGAATTCATTTAAGATCATCTGCCTTCGACGGTTGAAAGTTGATTTTTTTTTCCAGATTGACGAACATTTTGACCCTGATGTTCCTCAATATAGAGATTTTCATCCTCGAGCAAATTCCACTCCAGTGAATTTTTATTTCAATAATGAAAAACAATAAGCAGTAGCTCAGACGAATTTCAGGAAGAATCTAATGGAAGCAGTTCTTCGATTAAAGAAACTACCACACGTTCTGAGCAATCTGCTAGCAGTTCCTCCTCCACATTTTCTAGAAAAAGGAAGTTGTCTGAAACTTCACTAGAAAAAGTTTAGTACTTTTTTATGTTATTTATTAAATTTTTGTTTTCTAAAATTCTGATTTCACGAACAGTGAAACTATAAGTGATAGGCCATCTTCTTGTAGTACATCCGTTGTTGGCAGTGCAAATGTTATCGCACCATCTACAGTAAGTAGATGATTTAAATTATTAGAATTCATTTTTTCATTTCATTTCTGCTAATTGTAGTTTCAATAGTTAAAGTATAAATTCTAAGGTGATATATCAAATGATAATATATGCAGTCAATATATTCAATATATTGAATAAAGTAAAAATAATATTTTTTAAATATATTACTAATGTATATTAAAAATATATTCAACATATATTAAAATATATTTTATATATACCGAAGATATATTAATATATTTTTAGTCCTTACATTGATCATATATTAATTTACCATTGTATTTTATTTCTATTTTTAGCATTATTTTTTAGGATGTTTTTATTTTGGTTAAAATTAAGGGTAACTTTGCCTCAGTTGGGTTCAAAAAAAGGAAATTTTTTTTCAGATTTCGATTCCTTCATATGTCTAGAATAACATCCCGAAAGATCTAGACGTAAATCTCGATTTTTTAAGAGTTATAAGCAGATGAAAGGAACTGTGTATTCGTAAGCGTTGAGGTCCTGGTAATAGGTCCTCGTGCAGGCACACGGAATACGTAATCAATTACTGCGGTATATTCAAAAGACAGTTGGCGGTGACATTCCAACAAATGACTTTCTACCATCAGGCAGAACAGAAAATAACACATTTCTTAACCGTCTCAAAAAAGAAACTTCCACCTTTGAACACGATTATTTCAAAACCATGTTTTTTAAGTTGGCGAAAAATCTAGAAATTGCAATTTTCAATGAATTTTCATGATGTTTCGTGAAATATGACGCAAATTGAACTCTCCATGGAAGAGACCTTGATCTTCTTGATATTTGTTAAACTTTTTTTAGCGTCAAAATAAGACAAAAAAGGGCAAATATCGATATTTTCTTTTAACTATCCGCCGTTTTGTTTTTCTACAGAAACCATTTTCACAAGTCTCTTCCATGAAAACATTTAAATAGAATAAAAAAATCGTGTCGTTATAATTTTCAGATGAATTTTGTGATATGTAGGAGTGACGCCGCGGAGCAATGATTTTCATACATGGAACCCTAATTGATGGATTTTAATTACGAAGATTTCGCTCAATTACAAGAAAAAAATTTCAAATTTTAGTCGAAAAGATATGTAATAAAGTGCAAAAAGTTCTATGTTTATACATTGTTTCGTCTTTGCGTAAAAAAATGCTGAAAACCCCTTTTATTTCAAGCACACTGAGGCAAAGTTCCCCTTATTCGAACAGTTTACTTTTCAGTTGGAAT
>JABFPD010000176.1:0-14164 GCA_022817545.1 Cremastobaeus sp. ZL-2020 | reverse complement strand
TGTACTCGAGTTTAGATTTCTTCAGAGCCATCAAATATCAAATTTCAAATCATCTAAATTGCAAGGCCACCTTACACTATCGAATATGCAATTGGTACAGTTTATTGAGAAATGATTGGCAATCAAATCTTTGATCAAAAAACATGCGCATGCATATAATTTGATTACACATTACTGATAGTTTTGTAACAAATGAAATACTATACTATACACTATTTATATGTTACGACAGTAAGCTCAATTTGATATTACATGCGTTGAAAATTTCATGCAGTTAAACGAATCCGGTACAGTTATGATTTCTTGAAACTCGATTCGTAATCATAATAAGAGCTTATTAAATCAACTATTGTGAATTCAAGTTAATTTGATTGCAATGATTCGATGAAACTTGATTAATTTGATACAACAAAATGAAACTTAGTTGGTCAAGTATTAATATTGTTGAGTGAGAGAAAACAAAATTTTACGAATGAAACTAGAAATGTAAAATTGTTAAAATATTTACCTGTCAAGGTTTGATAATTTATTGTTCCTGAAAGTAAATTAAATTGTTTTGAATGTTTGTTTACAAAAATTATAATATATGATGATTAAATATTATTCGAATGTAATATTAAAAATAATATCAATCTGAAGATTGGATCGAATTGAAGTTATACAGTTTTATCAGTTAAAAATGTCGAAAAATGTTAACGAAACTAACGCAAATACTCGATACATTCTTGTCTCATACTATGACGTGAGGATCGTCGATTCAAATGATATTCAGAAATTACGAAGCAAGTTGTAGAAAGTTGTAGAAACAGCGACATCGTACGTTTGCAGCAACGAGAGCTGCACGCATCATCGAGTTTGAATGATTGGATATCCTGGCGGATTGTACGCTTTTTCGTCATCATTTCAATCCACTTTCCTCGATAGCACACATTCTAGCAATCAGTACTATGTAAAGAAGCACGACAGCCAATCTTGCACTAGTAAGCAAAGTAAAGAACTGAAAAGCGAAAATAAATGAAAACAAAACAAAAACTAGTACGAAAGATGAAGAGTCTGCAGTTGTCAGGAAGGAAGGAAGAAAGAAAGAAAGAAAGAAAGAAAGAAAGAAAGAAAGACAGAAAAAAAGAAAGAAAGAAAAAAAGAAGGAAAGAAAAAAAAAGAAAAAATAAAGGAACAAAATTAAGTAATGTCAATGTGGTGAGATACTTGAGAAAGTAATGCTCGAAGGGTGAGTGAAAACGCAAACGACATAATTGATGGGGTACGATTGAAGAATGGGAACTGTTAAGTTAATTCTGCGCATGAAAATTGCCCTGAACCTAGCCACGTACCAGGGAGGGGAAATCCAGCTGCAGCTGCAGCCGCTTCTTGCTGTTGCTGAGCCTGTTGCTGAGCTTGCTGCTGTCCCGGGTGTAGGTGCAAGTGGGTATGCGCATGCGTATGCGCATGCGTGTGAGCGTGATACTCCGGCGAGATGCCAGCCAGAGGAAACCGGGCCATCGGGTCCGCAGCTAGAGCTAGCCGCTCGTCCAGCTGACCGTGGTGATGAGCTGCCACTGGATGGCCAGCCCCACCCCCCGCTGGTCCCGCACCAGCTGCAGTCGGTATCCCTAAACCCGACAGTGTTTTGATCAAACACAGTGATTTTCTCGCGACACACTCACATTTGCCACACTCTTAAAAAGTATTTAGTCCGCATCTTGGGATCTGATTAGTGCGCAACTAAAGTTACTGCACTTGTTTCCGAACTGTCAGCAATTGTCCTGACATTTTCTCGAGTATTCGTTCAGTCGCTTCGGTATACTACTCAAGTGCCATTTTCACAAACATCAGATCCCACCTTGGATCATAGTCAGAAACGCAACTTCTTGTGCCTGTCATTTTTACCCAAACTTGCTGCCTAATTATGTTCATTCATCATTTTTCTCATTTCATCTTAATTTCCGATAATGATTGCATCTTTTCATTACTTTTGTGTGTGTGTGTTTGCGCGCGTGTGTGGATATTACTAGTTATTTTACATAAATTATAAAATATAAAATAATGGAAAATAAAATGAAACAATTCAATAGAGTATGTTTTTTTTATAAATGCAAGACTCGATAATAAACTGTCAAGACTGTTGAATTTCTGACTGATAAACGTTTTTAAGAGTATATGCCATTCGTATGGTTAAGTTATACATACACACATTAGTACGTTATTCGGTACTTGTTTATTCAACTAGACCATCAAATGTCACACATGTGAATGTATTGATTGTTACGTGAAAAATTTCATTTTAATTTGCAAGAATTTGTATAAATTATCTTTGTCTCAACTGATAATTAATTTCAGAAATCATATTTGTTGTTCAATCTTCTCAATTGTGTAGAATCGTGTGACATTTATAGGTAAATAAAAGAGCGTGACTGACAAGAATTACGTTTGTAACGATGCAGCAAAAACTGAATATCTCGATTGGCGTTAAATTGAAATGGTTCTGTTTCGAAAAAAGGTTTAACAGTATTTTTTCTAGCATTTCACAACAGATCAGTTGTTTCTGAACTCGTTTGTATTCTCATATCTCTTGGTGGATGTTTCGTATCTCGTGTTCCACTTGATTGTGTGCTAACTCGGTACATTACAGATCATCATACCAAATAATTCATTGTTTGTCACAAACAGAAACTCTTTTTGCATGATTAATTATGCACTATTGGTTTGCCTTGCATCCCTTGAAAGTTAGCATATTATTAACCAAGGAAAGAAAGAGGAAAGTTTATTTTTGTTTGAAAGTAAACTGAACAAGATTGTCGAGAAAAAAGAAAAAAACAAATCGGTAATAGAAAACAAAATAAACAGAAATTTTTGACACTTATGGCTCTGAAACTATGATAACCAGAATCATTTGCTAGGGTCGAAAGAGAGGAGAACCGAACATCAAAAAGAAGAAACCAGTTAAACAGTTAAACAGAACAAAGTTAGAAGACATAACAAGAAACTAAAGAGAAAGTTAAATAAACCTAGTTTCGCAACAGCAAGATGATGTGAGAAAGTTACCTAATCGCTCCAATCGTTCACGCTCGAGCTGACCAGGGCCGGGAGGCGCCCCGTAAAGAGCGCTGAACTGGTGGAGTGCCTGCGGCGGCGCCGCAGAAGGTCCTGGCGCGAGGCCCGCATACCTTCGGTGCATCTCGAGCCAATGCGTCTCTACCGGAGCTGGCATCGGTCTGGTTGTTCCCTTGAGCAACTCCTCCTTGAGTCTATCGTTGAGTTCTCGCTCTCTTAATTCTCTAAGCTCGCGTTCTCGCTTCTCACGTTCCAGGTGTTCCAGTTCTAAGCGCTCTCTGGCGGCAGGATTGTACATATAGTGCAGCATAGGATCGGGAGGCTGCGCCGGGTGCCTGGCAGGCGAGAAGGCCGCGTGTGGCCTCGCATACTCGGATAATTGTCTAAGGGCTGGAGTGTCCGCGTAGGAACCCGGTCTGCTGGCAGCGTACCTATCGTACGGTGAAACCACTGGCTCCAAGGGTCCCCGACTCGGCGGTTTGCACGAACTCTGCTCCGCGGGCTGCTTTTCCGGAGTAGACATCTTGCGCACCTGTTGCGCCTGCGCAGCAGCTGCCGCTGCAGCAGCCGCAGCTGCGCGTTCTCGCTCCTCTCTTTCTCGTTCCGCGAGCTTTCTCGTCCTTTCCTCACGTTTTCGAGCCAATTTCGAATCAGGCACAGGTTTGAACATGAGGTCAGTTCTTGTGCAGGAGTTGTTTTCTCCGCGATTCCAGTGACGAAGGAAAATGGCAGACTGAGAACGATGGCACTCGGAGTCCTCGATGCGAGGTTCCGGAGTAGGGCCTCGAGGACTGACCGGCGATTCTTCTGGTTCCGGTTCCGGCGCGATGTCTTGTTCAATTTTGGGTTCAATGGCCGATGCTAAGCCAACCGGAGGCTGTTGCTGTTGCGGTTGCGTCGGGGGAGCTGCTCTATGGTGATGATGGTGGTGGTGATGCACCGAGGAGCTCGAAGTCAGACAGGCCGAAGCAACCAGAGATGGTTTCCTTTGTTGGGTATTGTGTGAGCTGCTGTGAGAGGAAGAGTGACTGTGGGAACTATGCGAAGAAATCGTCAGTAGTTTGTCATGATGAAGCGTCGTAGCTTGGTGCATACTTGAAGAATGATGGTGAGTCGCAATAAGATTTTCTCCTTCCTCGCGAGTAGTCACGCTTGAACTTGTGCTCGAATGATGAGCTGTCATCATAGTCGTGCTCTCTTGACTGCGTTGAGGCGAAGGGGGAGGTATCGCGTGAGGAACTGGTCCATACGGATACGGACTGAACGAAGGATAACTACCAACAGGAGGGTAGCCAGGGTACGCGTGCGGGTGGTACGGATGCATAGCTGCAAACAGAGTGTGGTGCATCAGAGGGTGGTGCGGGTGGAATGGATGAGCCATGTGGGGACTGGGTTGCTGTGACGGATGCATAACTGGTTGAGGGATAGAAGTTGGCGGTGGAGGCAACGTTGGGGTCGGAGTTGGAGTCGCAGTCGGGGTTGGCGAGGCCGCAACTGTCTGCAGCTGCGAAGATTGACAATTTCCATTCGACGAAGAAGAGGCGTGTTTGCTGGGAGTCGGAGGTTTTACACCGTCCGGATCTTTCTTAATATTGTCTAAACTTGGACCGGGGAAGCTACCGGTGTATCCAGGCACTTTAACCTCTTTTAAACTTTGCAAAGGATCCGGGTCAGAGCTGATTATTTCTTGTTTGATTTTCAAGTTCTGCGGTTCCAGAGGTGGAGTTGCTGCAAGATTGTACATCGATGGAGGCTTTTCACTCTGCACAGGAGGCATGATAATGTTACTACTGGACTGAATAGGCTGGATCGGTTGAAACATATTACACGCTGGGGGTTCCATTCTCTCGGACTCAACGTTTTCTGGCCTCTCTTGAGGCCGTTCCGCGATACGTTCTGCTCCTCTTTCTCTAACTGAATGTTCTGATTCAGGCATTCTCTCGGAAAGTCGGTTATTCTGATGTAGTACCGTCAGTCCAAGAGGTTGTGGTTGCGGTGACAGCGGCATCTGAGGCACTTGCACCATATTCGAAGGCAAGTTTTGCTGCTGCTGTTGCTGCTGCTGCTGCATACTCAGATTTATCGAAGAAACCGGTATACAAGATGGCAATGGAGCAGAACTGGGAAGACCTTCAGCGTGGCTCGCCGTGGCACTAGTTTGTCCCGGTGCAAGATTAGCAGCTGACGTTTGTGACAAGTTGGTTGGCATGGAAGATGGCATACTCGGTGTCTGGGACAAATTTTGCGGTAAGCTTTGCGTAACTGGTACATTGCTCGTGTATTGCATGTTAAGTGGCAATGGTTGTTGAGTTGGTGTCGGAATCTGTGAAATCGGCACAGTTTGCGCAAGTGGCGCTGGAATGCTCGAGGCACCTATGGATTGCGAGAGATTGCGAGCTATCGTCTGACCAATCTCGTTTACGACCGAAATCGGTTGCGCTGGCTCGATTGGGTTGATTTGCGGTGTGGACTGCTCGTTGTTTTCCGGGCGTTGTTGCTCGTCAACGACTGGTGACATTGGGTTTTCAATAGGCACTAGAGGCTCCATTTTTACAGTCTGACAAGGCAACGTCGACGGCGCCACCGCCGTCGTCGCCGCCGCTGCCGCCTCCTCAGTCTCTTGTTTGACCTCTGGCAAATCTTCCAAAGGTGGGGGCGGCTTCTTGTCTATCGAATGAATGACGGGCACCGAAATGGGCATACTCTGTATTGGCATGGGCACAGGTGTAGTCTCCTGAGTAGAGTCGTCATTATTGACTGCGGCCGGACTGGCGGGTTCCTCTATGGGCGGTGCCACAGAAGACACGGATTGGCTCTCCGTAACGATGTCTCCCTCGGTTTCTCTTTCCGGCTCGTCCATGAGTGAGTTGCTGTCAGTAGTGAGTGATTCAGACGGACTGTCGGCTCGTTCGCCGCGTTTCCGCTTTTGAGATTCTTTATCTTCTTCGGGTTCCTCTGGCTGCGCACGCTTCTGGCCCTTCTTCGGCGTCTCGGCTTTCGCGGATGACTTCTTCTTCGACTTGTCTGTCGACTGCTGCTGAGTTTGATGCTTCTCCTGATCTGGCGTATCGTTTCCACCGGTGCGTCGTGGCCTGGCGGGTCTCGGGGTCTCTTTCGCCTTGTTGCGAGTTCGCATCCTACCAGGACTGTCCGGCGATTCTGCGGGTACTGGTCGGAACAGATATGGCGGAGCTGGAGGTAACTCGCCTGTCTTCTTCAAGTGTATCCTGCATTCCACGCAGAGTAGCAACTTGTCTTTGCCAGCGACTTGATAATCCTTCGAGTTGGTTGAGAAACAGTGCTGGCAGGAATGCCCGGCTACGCCGTTCGTGTTGGTGTCGCGCGAGTCGCTGTCCTCCTCGGAATTATCATCCTCTGTCACGGAACTCACCTCGCCGCCTGGGTTGTTGCTCGCAGGGGTACCTACTGTCGCAGCCTCCGCTTCGGAAGCTGTTTCTTTGGCGTTCGACGCCGGTGGAGCGTCCTTCGGAGCTGCGGGAGTTTCCTCTTTGGGTGTACCGGCGCGCGAATTCCGCGTGTTCCGAATCCGACGAAGGGACGCTTGCCGACGTCTTCGATGGGGCCGATTGTTGTTCGCTCCTGGCGTTTTCTTCCACAAGTAGTAAAACTCAACGAGCTCCGGCTGTTCAGTAACACAATTATATTATTTATTTTTCAGTTCAATTCACAATTTTCTCAACTTAACACTAATCATTATTCATTATTTATATACTCGGCCTGTTTTTAAACAGTAGACTTATTACTTATACTATTAAATCATCAAAAATAGGTATATCCTCTATTTAATAGAAATACTACATAAATTAACACGCGTTAAATGATGTCTTATTTAATTTTCAGATCAGACAATTAATATCATTTCAAACATAAGTATTAGTTGATTTAGAACCAAAGCAAATGTTGTTGAAGAGTTAGGCCGAGTTACTTTTTTAGAAATCAAAATACATGCAATTACTCCAAGAAAAATATTTTTCATCTTATACAGACCTAAAATAACAAATACCGACTCCCTTAAAGCAATCGATACTAATACAATCTTAGATTAGTAACTAATTCGAGAATATATAGATTTTTTATTTTTAACTTTATAGTAAAATCAATAAAGTGATAGTTTCAGTAACTTTTACTTATTTACTATTTCAATAAACTGTTATTATTTTATGCAAAGTACTGAAATTGAACGCACCATGTTCAGACAAACATTAACATTTCAATCTTAATATTTACGCTCTTGATCAGCATTTAAAATTTCAATACTTTAAACACTTATAAATTACAATTAAGGAGAAATAAAAGAAACGATGAGTAAAAGTATCAGATATATTTGATTCTGCGAAAGACGTAAAATCAAATGTTTTTTTCCAACTATTTTTTTTGTCTATATGTAATGATTTATTAAATTCTTGTTCATCATGTTCACTGTAAATTATTGACAAGTTATTTTAAATTTTCAAATAATTTAACAAAACTTTAATAACTTATTTGCAACATTAATCAGCCCGTTGAATTCGATAACCATTGTAAACAAAGATTATCTATATTTAAATAGTATATTTCATTCAAATTACCAAGTCCTTTTTTCGTTTATTGATTTATTTATCAGCGAGTTGGTTTATTCTATTATATATATATTATAACTGTTTTATTTTCAAAATATGCTTGTGACTTGAAATTTATTAGACAATATTCTATATATCAATGACTTTATATTTTATAGTTAAAGTGATAAAATTGTAAAAATATCTGCGTAAATTTTTGATCAACGTCACCAGTGTGCTAAATTTGGTGCTAAATTTGGCAGATTCTGCTTTTCAATGATTTGATTGGTAAATGAATGAAAATATAACTAGATTACAGAATATTTTGTAACTGGTTGATTTTAATTATTACCGAGGTTTGGATAAAAAAAATGTATTTATCCTGTTTGAAATAAAAAAAATGAAAGATATGAATGATGAACTTACTGTATCTTTGTGTGGCAAAAGGTCCTTTCTGATTCGAGAGAAGTTTTTACCAAATTGACGAAGGCCTTTGACGAAACGTTTCTATAAAAAATGAAAAGCAATTGAGCAAGATTGGAATTGATTTGATAGTATTTGTCTACTTGTTTTTTGTGAAAATTAAAATGGAGTTGTTGCTTACAGTTTCTTCCTCAGACCACTTTTTGTCAATTCCCTTGGGTACTGGGCATTTAACGAGTGCTTGCAGAGCCCTTCCAGGGTCATATCCAGAGTCATGAAGAATATCCAGAGCGTTGATGGTTGTGTCGTCTCTTGAAGCCGCCACACAACCATCATCTGGGGAACCTCCATCACACATACCAGCGAACGCAGCCATGGATCGAGCTGCCCTCAGGTACATCAGAAGATCGCCATCCAATGCCATTGCGGGAATCCATCTTAACTCTTCTCGTTCCTTGACGAATTCGGGATCGGGAAGCAGCTGGCTGGGAGGGATGCCTGGCCGGTAATCAGGCCATCGAGCCTGGCAAGAAACCAATTCCTGATCCCAAAATTTTATATTTCGCGCGGTTCCCACCACTGCCACAGCGAGTTAGTCATACGCACCTATACTCCGGCTTGTTTATCCTAATTACCAATTACCAATTATGTTTCTTGCATGTCAATTTAATACTTTTGATACTTTTAATATTCGTACGATTACGTGGCATCACGAACTAACAACGAAACGCAACAAACAAAGACAACGGAAACGACAAGTTAGTACTGGATAACTCGAGTCGAGTTAAGCAATGGCTCATAATTTAGTAGATTTGAATCAATGTTAGCAAAGTAATAGTTATAAATTTAGGAAAAGTGAACAACAACTGATAGTGAGAGAGTAACAGAGATAGGAGCAAAAAGTAAAAGAAAGAAATAAGAAAAAGAAGGATCGATCGCCAAACATATCATAATGCTGCTGAAAGAATGTTTACATAAAAGAAATGTTCAATTTTTCTGCTACAAACAGAACATTACGTGTCATGCAGTTCGTTTGATCGCATCTTGTTTCACCGTGACTGAAAACCACTGTTTCGAGCTGGACAGTACTTGTGTGTATTCATCGATCTATCTATTCATAACACTTCAACAAAATATACAGTTGGATTGTTTTTTCACACGGTTTACGCTAGTTCCAAATTACACAAGGTACACAAGGTACACAAGGTACACAAGGTACAGAAGACAGTTACAAACTGATGAAATTACAACGTGTTTCATCATAAGTTAGTTGTAAATGCAGATAGTAGCAAAACAGTCTTTGTGTCAAGTACATCTTATTTATATTTAAATACTGTACCGAGTAGATGTCTATTTTTCAATTAAAACATTTATTAAGTATCCATTGACCGTCGATACAGAGCAGACTTGCACAACAAATTCGTTCGAGGTACATGGCAAATTCGCTTTTCCTGCGCGTTTCGACTTTTAGGATACTTAACAAATGATAGACTTACTCTCCAATAACACTTTTAATGCAAACCATTTAAACAAATCTGAACAATACTGACAAATTTACTCGCGTTCGTTTTTTCCCATTTTCCGCTTATTTCTCTTATTATTACTGTCAATTAATGTCAATTCACTTTGGTCCTTCGTCAACATAATTTCCTAGCTAAACATGTAAATCTGTTCAGCGACTTTGCACGCAAAATACCGATAATGATTTCGGCCGAAAAGACCGACGCGTGCCCTCTAACGACATTTTCTTTAGCGCGCCTACTTACGGGTTAATACACTGCGAAAATTTAGAGAATCAACATGGATTCGAACGTAAACTTGTCTCAAATGTTTACACTACAAATGTTATTATAATGTTTGTAAAAAAAGGGGGGAAAAATGTCAAATTTCAGTGATATGAAGCAAACGAGAAATCTGGACTGAACAAAATATAGACCTATTTTTAGTCAAACAGTCCGACTAACAAGAAATTGAAATCGTGTAACCGATAAATTGTCATAAATTAAGTTATAATTTGTCGGAATGTCACACAAATCAAAATCAGTACCGAAAGTCTATACTCGTTGAACAAAAAAGTCACTTTTTCATGCAAATAGAAATCTATGTGCTGCACATAGAAAATCTATTTGATTTGACTAGATGAGGATCTATTTTCTGGAAATAGATTGTCTATCTGCCAACGATAGTAATAATTGTGCAACGCATGCGCTAAAGCGCTTAAAACTTTGAATCAGGAATCTATCTCCGGTGAATAGAAGCACGAGAAATAGAAAATAATTCTCCAGTAAATAGATCCCGTTTTTGTGTGTACGAGTTATTATATGTCGAATATTTTGGACCTTAAATTGCGTAAATATTTATTTATTACATATGAACAGGCAATTGCCCAATTTACAAGTTGTACAAATATATATATATATAAGTATGTATAATAATATTTACAAACATAAAAGGATTGAGTTACATTTACTATTTGAAGTCGCAAAGATATCGTGTTTTTGTATAATTGATAAATTGATTTAGGGAGATACAGTTAATGTCTAAATCACAGTTTTCATTATAAGTTCTACACATACGCGTTATGGGGGAATGGTATCCGAGATTTGTTTTCGCAAATGGTATAAAAAATGCCACATTTTGATTAACTCTTGGGTTTCGCAAAGGTATTTTCCAATTTATTAGAGCTAGTAGTTGGTTACTTTCTATAAGATGATTCAACAATTTAAATAAAAATAAGATGTCGTTATATTTTCTCTGTGATTCAAGCGAACTAATTTGGAGATACAATGATATTTCGGAATAATCATGGTTTAATCTTGGTGATGGTAATTTAAGAAACCAAGCTGCAAAGTTAAAAAATTTATGTTGTACAGTTTCAAGTTTTTTTTTGTATATATCATAATAAGGAGACCAATTTTGCGAAGAGTACATGAGTATCGGTCGCACTAATGTTAAGTACAAAGTTTTTAGTGTTTTAAGTGTTTTGAAGTCAGTCAAAGTTCTCTTAATAAATCCTAACATGCGATTTGCTTTATCAACGATATAATCGATATGCTTAACAAACGTCATTTTTGGATCAAAGATAACCCCATGATCTTTGATTTCATTAACTGAATCGAGCATTAGACCATCGATGGAATATGAGTGATCTATAACATTTCTGAGTTTAGTGAACTTCATGACTTTGCACTTATTTATGTTAAATTCGAGATAGTTTGAATTACTCCAACTTATAAGATTATTTAAGCATTCCTGTAGTTGATTGCAATCTTGAATATCATGGATTTCTCTATAAATTTTCAAATCATCAGCGAATAATAAAAACATACATTTGGAAAGAGATAATTTTATGTCATTGATAAATAATAAGAATAAGAGTGGTCCCAGATGGGAGCCTTGGGGAACCCCTGATGGTACAATTATGTCGCGAGATAAGAATGATAAATATTTGACGTTCAATATTCTATCTGTTAAGTAATTTTTGAACCAAAGCAAAAAAGTACCATGAATGCCTAAATTGGATAATTTTCGTATAAGTAATTTGTGGTTTACAGTGTCGAATGCCTTTGCAAAATCCATATAAATGACATCCACTTGTGAACTACTATCAATTTTGTCAATGATGAAATGTTGCAAAATTAATAAATTTTGGTGGTCGATCTTTTTCTTCTGAAACCATGTTGTTCTTCTACAATGAATTTATTTACTCTATCCGTTAGTTTTGCAGTTATAATGGACTCTAGAAGTTTCGGGATAACACTCATTATTGCTATCGGTCTATAATTTTGCACGTATGAACGATTTTGAGATTTATATATGGGAGTAACATAACTTTTTTCCATATTGGAGGAAGAGTACTTTCGTTCACGGATTTTACGAATAATGCATGAAGAATGGGTGTAAAATTCGCATTGCAAGATTTCAATAATATCGCTGGTATTGAATCAGGCCCAATACTTTTCCCAACATCTAGGTTGTTTATCGCTTCATATACATCATTTTGTGTTATCACAATGTTACCAATATCGAGGAAAGAGTTTTGATCGACATAATCGACGTCCGTAGATTGGTTGATATCACTATCCTTTTTGTATACAGATTCAAAATAATTTGCAAAGATGTCTACAATTTCTTGAGGAGTGTCCGCTGTTTTATAATCATCAAAAATAGAGTTAGGAATGCCACTTGTTCCTCGTTTATTGTTAGTAAATTTCCAGAAAGACTTTATATCAAGTGGAATAGAATTTTCAATATTTAACACATAATTGCTATAATCGAGACAAGATTGTGATTTACATTTCTTTCGTAAGTCGGAGAATTTACTATAATCTAATGGATCGTCTGAAAATTTGTATTTCGCGTGAGCTCTGGATTTTTCATTTAACATTATTTTCAATTCTTTTGAGTACCAAAGAGGATATTGTTGAGGAGATACAGCAAATTTGGGTACATATTTTTCGATCAAATCATAAATCAATTCATAAAAATAATCAACACATTGTTGAATAGGATTGTTTAAAAAATAGTTACTCCATTCAAATGAACATAAGTCGTCGCTAATTGATATGTAATCCGCCAGGTTATAATTATATTTTGTGAATGATGTTTCTAGTGTTTTGTAGCTTTCTCCAATAGATATCAAAACTTCGAGAGCTGGATGATAATAATCACAGGGGACAATAGGACTGTCAGTTTTTACTACGTTTGAATAGTTAGAAGTAAAAATTAAATCAAGTATTTTGGAATCACCATTCGATATTTCATTTAATTGCAATAAGTTAATATAATTCATTGAGTGCTGAATCTGTGTGCTAATATTAATTTCAATATTTGAGGCATTTAGAAATCTGCAATGAACAATATCATCTGTGTTTAACCATGTTGTATTTGACAAATTAAAGTCACCCATTATCAAGAAAGACGATGTTGGGTTTTTTTCAAAAACTTGTTCAAGATTTGTTATAAATTCTAAGTAAGCGTTAAAAGTAGACTTTGGAGGAAAGTAGGTTGCTACAACTATCATGTCGAGCTGAGAAGAGTGAAGATGAACAAAGATATGTTCAGAGAGGTGACAAGTTGTTGGGATAATTGAGCTACTGATTTCATGTTTCACCATGACCAATACTCCGCCCCCTCTCTGAAATTTACTTGATGTTACACCTCTATCGACTCAATATATATGGTGATTTGTGAAATTCAGTTCTGCATTACCAATGCCGTCGTGGAGCCAAGTCTCGGTGAAAACGATGACGTCCAGATCCTCATAAGAGGGCGCCACGCGATTCAGAGTAGATAGTTTGGTGCGCAGACCGCGCACGTTTTGGTAATAAGCATGAATTTTACTCGAGAATTGCCTGGTCTTCAGTTTTCCGCTTGGACAATATTTTTTTTGAATTCTGCTTTTCACAGAGTTAGTGAAAAGTTTAGGAACTCCGTTGATGTATTTAACTTTAGCATCTTTATCGCCCTTGTCTTGCTCCAATTTCAAGAGCGATAAGACACTTTTCAAGTGCTCACGTTGACGAGGAGTACGGTCAGAACTAATTTTGACAGGTGGCTTCAGATGTTTTTTATTCTTCAGGATTTGTATTACCCAGGACGCATTAGGTAGTACAACTTTGATTGGTCTCAATTTATTGTCATCAACAAATTTTGTGCAGAAATGATCAGGATTAAGAAGTTAAACTGAAAAACGACTATATAAGCGAATTTTGATTTTTGATGGACTTACCTGATTTTGCCAGAAAAAGTGGACTTACCTGAGCCCGGACCAACGGCGTAACTTCTAAATATACACGAGAAATCGCCCGCAGGACTGGCTACTTTTATGACAGGACTGAGTCTTGTCATAAAAGTAGCCTATAAAAGAGTCTATAAAAGCATTCATGAGCATTCATGAGTCTATAAAAGCATTCAGTCTCTTTGCCCACAGGACTCAGTCTTTTTGAACACTAGACTCATTGCTGTGACCAAAGAACTGAGTACTTTTATAAACGAAAAATCTTTAGCCACAAGACTCAGTCCTGTTGTAAAAGTAGCCAGTCCTGCGGACGATTATCCGTGTAGGGTTTTTATCGTTTTTGGTCTGACAGAATAAAATTTTATACAAAAGTTAGATGGAATTCATAGTT
>JABFPD010000175.1:0-14249 GCA_022817545.1 Cremastobaeus sp. ZL-2020 | reverse complement strand
TTCATCATTTAACCAGTGATATTAAATTTTTTTAATGTATGCCAATTTTTTGCAAAATTTGCATAGAAAATCTTAGAAATACTTCATATTACCCATATATGAAATGTGCATTCCAATAAAAAGCCAAGCATGCTTTTAAAATTAATCAATTATATTATATTAACTGAAATCATTCATTCGACGAATAATTCAACACAATGTTTTTTATTCTCCTATAAATACTTCTAAAAAATGTTTTTTGAACATTATTAAAGGAGATATTTACATATACTCAGGGATTTTTATTATTCTATAATTATCAGAATAATTAGTTAAGATTTAGTCCCGGTAAAAATCAGCAGTTTTTAAACAATTTTTTTGAAGCTGATCATTACTATTTTAGTTCTGTTTTAAAAGTGAATAAAACTCATTTTGATAATGGAAATGCGTTTTAAGTATATGTGACTGAGCTCACGAGAAAAAGTAATCCTTTTAACTCTGCCAATAAATAATATGTCATCTAATTTTATTTGTAATCATTGCATGATTTTATGACTTTTAAACGATGTGACTTGCTAGAATATTTTACTTTTTTTTCATTGGATGATACTTCTTTTCAATAATTACTTTTGAATTTAGTTATTAATATGTATATCCATACACTGCGAGAATAAGTGTCTCTTTTGGAGACACTTTTATTGAGACACTTTTGATGACTCTTCAGGAGACACTTTTCCTGTAAACTTTTCCTGACCGTATAATTACCCTATAATTGGTCAAAGTTGCATCTCAATAATTGACCAATTATGACCCAATTATTAGTGAGGTTATTTCGTCCATTATTGGCAAATTCAATTAATTTGTAATTTTAATGCGAAAATTAATAACAAAATCAGTTTTATCATCATTTGATAGATAAACATATATTTATTCCACGATTTTTCTGCATAATCTATAAATAATCACTACTTGATTAATTCGTCTTCATACGCGCATATGTTTTTCGTGTTTGTTGCCCTTCAATAATCAGGCTCGGTTAGCATTGTCATTGTGAGCATTTTGCTCATTTTGCCTTTGAAGAAGGGTTATTAATATAAAAAATGCTGTGTATCGTTAAGAATGTAGTCACACTCTTAAAAAAAATCTATTAACGATTACAATATTTTCTTCTGTAGAAAAATCTTTTATATATAAATAGTCGGCTTCTAGTAATTAAAAGAACAATTTAATTTCAAAACAATCGTGGATCTAAAAAGTAGAAATTAGAATTTAACGCATAAAAGAAATTCCTCTTATAATTAAATGATTTCGTGTAAACCGAAGATGTATTCAATGACTGCCAACCTAATGCGCAGCTAGAATATTTTGAAAAGATTTTTTAATTTTTGAATGTGCAAACTATTCTATTATACTTATTATAACAATATTTATGTAAAAAAGGTAAATATTATAAATTAAATCTATATGTCCAAGACAATATCATTATTTATTTTTATTTATTTATAAGTTTATTATACTAATTCTTCTTAGTAGAACTATATAAACATTCATCATTCAATATAATTTTAAAAAAATAACATATTTTTACACGAATTTAAATTTTATTAATTTACATATAAAATGTAATAATAATATTTGATTTAAATCATTTTGAAATCTCTTAGAAAAACGTAAAATTTTTATTCGTTAAATATTCCAGATATCATATTTCCAAATAAAATCCAAATTCGTGTATTTTAAACTGTATTTCTTTTGTAAAGTGTATAACACTTATATTAGTTTTAGTTATGACATTTATAATCAGATGTTGTAGGTTATTTTGTCCCATCACTAATAATAGGAGATTAAAACGAAGAATACCCTTCCTTTAATGTATAAATGAAATAATTTACCCTGCAATGTAAAAACAAATGTTTCAATTTAAAACGTTTTGTCCCCACTTTTAAAACGTTTTCCAGCGTTTTCTGTCCTCACTTTTAAAACGTTTTTTGACGTTTAAAACAAAAAACTTTTTCGACACTTTAAGCGTTTTAAAGCAGTATTATAAGTTTTAAAACACTATAGTTAATGATTTTAAAGATAATTTCCAATTATTTCGGACTGAATTGTTTAAATATCGAAAAAACTATTTTTTATTTGTAACGTACATTGTGCACCGAAAAGATAAACGTAGCTTAATTTATAGGTTAGGTTTTGTTCTAATATATTACGAATAAAGAAGATATAAATGAAACTATGCACACATTATAATAATGTTTATCATTAATTTGAATGCAAATTTTCAATTAAAATGTTATAAATAATAATTTTTTTAATTTGTTTCTTCTAATTTTGCGAAAAGTACATACAAAAAATTATTAAATTACTTCAGTATAATATTTTTTTATTAATAGTTATAGTAATATGTTTTAAAACAACGGTGCGTTTTTTATTAAAACATTTCTGTTTTTATTTAAAACATCAATGTTTTTTTTAATATTAATGCTTTAAAAACTAAAATAAAACACCAAATGTTTTATTTTGAACCATTTTTAAAACAGCAAAAAACAGTAGTTTTTACAGTGTGTAAACGATTCATCTCTAACTTTTAGAACACAAGTATTTTTTCTGCATCTGACAAGTATTTTTCTGCATCTTTAAATGATCTTATTCTTAATTTTAAACTATTTCTTAATGATTTTTATCCTTAATTTTAAACGATATTTCAGCAGAAAATCCGCTAGAAATTAAACGAATCCGCTAAGTTTTAAACGACTTTTTTAAGATTGCATTATAATTACAATTCACATAAAAACAATACGCATTTAAAACAAATTTTTAAGAAACAATTATATGCAAACGATGAGATGTAAAATTATCCATTTTCTAGTAACATAATTTGAAAAGTGTTCAATTTTTTGAAATATGTAAGTTATAATCTGTGATTAATTGACAGCTATCTTATTAGTAATAATTATTTTTAGTTTGATACTAAAAGCTATTAAAATAAATTACTTTACTATAGCTTGAAATGGTATTAAAAACTTTGTATTCTTTTTTATCGAAATCTCAAAAAGTGAACTTCCCAACAGACTTGAAAATTATACAAATCTATAAGCGCAATGTTATTGATTCTTATAGTATATCTTCGCCTTAGATGAAGAACGTTACACATCGATTGTCAGTCAGAAAAGGTTACACGTCGATTGTCAGTTAGAGAATGTTACATTTCAAATGGCTCCAAATTTTCTACAAATTTAGGTTGGCAACATTTTCTATGAGTACAATGCAATTTTTCTAGAACCCCCCAAACAACAACAAAAAGAAAATATATAAACAAACATTCACATACACATGCATATATATTGTTAATAAATATTAAAAAATTAGTTTCATCTAATCAATTGTCGCATGGGGATACTATATTATTATTTATTGATTAATAAATATATTATAAACTTAATTCTCAATAAACAGGTCTTTATATTTTTAAAAGATATAATTCTTGTAATGTTATTGACTTTCACATGTGGGGAAACGACCTTGAATTTGATGATTGTAAAATTTTAAAAGAAACGATAGAAATTTGAAATATAATTATTAAATTCGTGATTAATTAATTATTAAAATTATTTTTTTATTCATTAACTTATTTCATATATTCGATTTATTAATAAATTTCCAATAAATTTATTTTATACATGTTTGTGCAATAATAATTTTCTTTACAGGGTCCTATTATTTCGAGGACTATAGGTCTCCAAAAACATATACACATGTATTTACAATTTTGAGGACGGCCTCAAAATAGAATTTAGTCCTCAAAATTATACTGAAATATAACACGGGGACTTCTAAATAATTTTTGCACAAACATATATATATATATCACATATTTTTAATCATGATGATGATTATAGGAAATATCCCGCGTATTAAAATTTTAATTTTCATTTTAATTTAATGTAAATAGTATTTTATAATTGAATATGATAAACAAATTTTTTCGCAGTCAAATAGTAGAAAAAAATTACATACATGATCACTTATTTTGCAGTAAAATTACTAAATAATGTAATTTGTCAATTATTGACCAAATAACCTCACAAATAATTGGGTAATAATTGCTCAATTATTGAGACGCAACTCTGGCCAATTATTGACCAAGTTGAGTTTACAGGGTAGTGTAAGGTCTCATGACAGATGTTATGTTGGATCTTATGTCCAAATATAACATCAGATCTAGCGTAGGGCCATTCTGATATCACTTCTAACATGAAAATGCATTGAATGCAAAGACTGCGTTTCTAAATTTTTCAACAAAATTGGGCCTAAGCAAATAAGAATTTCCACATGGTCGAAAATATAAAATAGAAAATATATTTGAGAATATATAACTTATTGCCGCTTTTTATAATTTTTTTATAAAAAAAGTCTATTTCATTTTATATTTATTAGATTTATAAAATGAAAAATATAAAAAAAAATATATACGAAATATAGTCATTAATGCCGAAAATATATTTTCTATATATTTTCTATATTTTTATATATATTTTGAAATATAAATTCGTCCATGAGGGATTGTATATACTTAAGTAATGTTTCTGGTTTCAAGACATTTTATTCTTGCATTAAGTATATATAGTGTGAAATGAGCATTCTAATTATCAGTGCTAAAAGTTTATGAAGTAATATTCATGTCTTCCAATGTAATTTGTATACAATTAGGGATGACAACAGCGATGAAACTGAAATGGACGATGTACCCGTCAGTGAAGTTGGGTCAGAAGAGGGTGAGAATGATCCTCAAAATGATTTCATGGAGACTAATGTTACCAGCGATAACAGAAATATTGAAGATGATATTAGCAGTAATATCAGTAGCAATAGCAGCAGTAGTACCGACGAGGATGTGTACAGATGCAATCTTGATGAAAATGTGGAAAATTTCCAGAACTATATAGATGAGGATAATTTGCGAAACGAAGATAGTGATGGCGACTTAGAAGGTAGCTAAATAAACGAAATCATAACTCCAATTAAAGACGAAATTATTTGTTTTATTTATAATGATGAAAGTAAATATTTCTCATAGAAAAATACTTTTTAAATTTTTAATGACTCACCTGCATCTTTTCATTAAATCTTCATTTCTGTAGAAATTTTGTTCAAAATTATCAGTGCAAATATCTGACATGATAATCCGGATATGTAACTTACCTTTTATTATTGAAGTGAACTGTTAAAACGATGAGGCTGAAAATTACATCAGTAATTGCGATATTTACTGTGTTTCCAATTTATAAAATCACTCTTCAATTGCAGACAGTGAAACCCGCATTTTGCGTGTTTTGCTATGCCCTCACTAATTCATTGTGAAGTGAACCTTGCGCCCTCTCGGAAGACAAATTATAAATATTTTCTATCGCCTGCCATGTTTAAATTGTGCAAGCCGGGCATAAATAATAGCAATTGCACTGCAGATTCAAAAAAGAAATGTAGCAACAAATATATAGAGCACAATTACTTTTTCCTAACTTAAAAATAAAATATCGTTTTTCCTCGTTAAGTAATATACTATTTTCACATCATATTTCATATCATATACGTTTCATATCTCTTGCAGTCTTGTCGGAACCAGATATCGCTGACAGTAGTGATGATAGTGAGATGGAAGATGATAACATTCCTGAGGAGGATGAACTGCTTTATGACGGAGCAAATATAACAGTTACGGAAAGTCTAGTTTCTATTTTGAGTCTAGCAAGTCGACATGCAGTAACAAAAGCACTGTTAGATGATCTTCTCGCTGTTATTGAATTCCACTGCCCTGGACCTAACAAATGTTTCAAGACAAAAAACCAGCTAGAAAAAAATTTCCAGGGTCCCGATATACTCATCAAGCGTCATTACTATTGTGTCACATGCAAACAACCATTACAAAATGCACAGGATAGATGTCCAGTTCAACACGATACGAAGAACAATTCATATTTCATTGAATTGCCAGTTAAAAATCAATTGGCGCAACTATTTAAACGACAGCATTTCTATGAATCTCTACTGTACAGATTTGAACGGCAAAATGATCCTGAATGTTATGGTGACATCTACGATGGGAAATTGTATAAAGATTTAGTAACTAGAGGGATTCTCAACAACCAGAACAACATCTCGTTGAGTTGGTACACTGATGGTGTGAGTCTGTTCAAGACATCATATTCCATTTGGCCAGTGTATCTTACGATTAATGAGCTTCTGTTTAGCCAAAGAACTAAGACTACCAACTTGATTTTAGCTGCTATTTGGTTTGGGCAGAATAAGCCTGCGCCTAACCTGTTTCTCGATCATCTTCGGGAAAGTATGACGGAACTTACCAACGGCGTGCAATTTGAATTGTTCGACGGTAGAATCATTACTGTTCGGTGCATGATTATCTGCGGACTAATGGACTTACAAGCTAAAGCTTCGTTTATGAACATGATGCAGTGGAATGGACGATGTGGCTGTCAAAAGTGCAAGCAGACTTTTACTGCATTACCAGAGTCTAACGCACGAGTCTACCCTTTTCAAGAATTTCAAATGCGAGACGATTTACAATGCGAACAACAACAAGTAATAGCCGAGAATACTAATACTGTCAGAGACGGGATTAAAGGACGTACAGTAGTTTCACTGTTTTGCTACAAATACATTTCGGCAACAGCGGTGGATGCTATGCATTGCGTTTTTGAAGGGGTCATGAAACTGGTACTACATCTTACTTTTGGTCAAGAGTTCAGTACTGCTGACTTTTCTTTGCGTAACTACCTCGATCTAATTGATGCCCGGATAATTGCTATCACACCACCATCTTTCGTTCAGCGATATCCCCGATCCATAAGTTTACATTTAAATTATTGGAAAGGTCACGAGCGCAAAACATTTTTATTTCACTATTCCCTACCTATTTTTTGTGACCTCATGGACGCGGAGCGTTTTAGAATTTATAAACTTTTAGTTTTTGGAATTACTGTATTGTTCAAATCAAGTATATCACCAGCGGAAATTGAAGTCGCTGACAGAGCGCTTAAAGAATTTGTTCGCGAATTTCAAAGATTATATGGAATAGAGTTTATGACCATGAATATTCATCTCCTCTTGCATCTGGTGGATAATGTTAAAAACCTAGGGCCACTATGGGTAACGTCCTGCTTCCCATATGAAGATATAAATGGCCGTTTAAAGAAATACGTCCACAGTAGTAATTCTCCACCGTTACAAATTTGTTCTGCTCTAACAACCCTGAAAAAAGTAGAAGTTATGAAGGACGAACTTTTACAGCCAGGTTCACGAGCGGTGCAAATATGTAACGCACTTGATTATAAAGTAGGACGCTTACGATTAACGAAAAATCTTGGCAATGACATCTACATTGTTGGACAATGTAATATTGTCCATGAAATTCCAGCCGAATTTCAGGAAGTTTTGCAGGATATTGATGCTGGGAACACGACATTATTCATTTTCCATAGATTGTTAGAAAAGAAATATTTGTACGCGTCGAAAAACTATACACGCGCGAAACGGTCTAACAATTCCTTTATTGCATATCAATGGAATGGGACTTTGGAAATCGGGCGTGTATGTGATTTTCTCCGAATCGCCGAATGTCCATGCACAAGACTTTGTGATTGTAACGCTGCTACTCACCATGCAATAGTTGAAGTGTGCGAAACCGAGAAAGCTTTTTCTATAGACATTGATAATAGAAGAATCGAACATGTTTACCGAATTATTGATGAAAATGTAGGACTTAGGTTAATCAACATTAATGCGATACGAACAATATGTTACTATATTCAAATACTGGATCAGCATACTAAATATTGTTCGCTACCAGTGAATTCGATGGAGTTCGAATAGTAGATTTCAAAAGAAGAATTTTGCGTATCTTGTAAATATTGTTTTAAATTTTAAGTATTCCTCCAAAAACTGATAATTATCATTATTATATAAACTAGCGAGTTTCTGGATAATTAATTTAGATTAACTTTTATGCGAAGTCAAACTTCTTTGTTTATTTTGGTTTGATTTTGATGTTCAAAGCAGGTCTTCGCGCCTACGAGTGATTGTATAAACGGTAATAATATATCATTATAATAAATTGTTTTTGGATTTCAATTAAAATGATTTTTTTTCAGTAGAACTTCTTTATTTATCGTCATTTTGAAGTGTTAGGTTATTTTTCTATTATGTTCAATAGCATACTCTAAAATAAGCAAGATTATTAGCAAACAACTAAGTGATTATTTTTACTACTAGGAAGCTAACAAAAGTGAAACTATTCATCTCCATGGGATGCAAATCATCTCGCGCATGCGCGCTCGACTTACTTTGCATCCCTAGGGACGAAAAGTTCCTCTTCCGTCACGCTCCCGCTTGATAAAAAACAACTTATCAGACTCGGCGGTAATATACCATTGAAAGCAGTTTGTGTCATATTGTTGAATCTTTTTTATCTTTCAATCACATAATTGTTAAAGTATAACAAAACTAACCATCTGGGTCTTATAGACTGGGCTCGCGATTAAAATATTCTAAATAACATATTTAATGCAAAATGCGTGATATGAATAACATAATCAGGAGCTTTGAGTATCGGAATATTGTGGACTACACAGAAAAAATTTGATCCCAGTTTACAGTGTTGAGCACAGAAATATAGTAATCCATGCCCTGTACTGTAATTTTACATAATTTTCTTTGAATTTTACAAACTTTATGGTATATCATTAGAGGGTTAGATTATGTGCAAGATGTTTTGTTTCAACACAATAAACATTAAAATTGTGTTAGGTATGTATTTTTCAATTAATTTTCAAAAGCATCATTAATGGATTGACCTTGTTACTTTCTGTGTCACATCTTTATATTATTTTGATACACTATCATCGTAATACAATATAAAAAATTTTTTCATTATTACGAAAAATATCGTATCGAAGGTTTTGTGTAAATTTTACCGACTTTATGTATTTATAATCACACTTGCTTATATACTTTTAATATGAATTTTTTCAGTACATATACTAATTAACCTAACGAAATTTGTAAATAAACCAAATATTGAAAATAATCGGAGGAAATATTTTATTTTTGAAGAATTTAAACTGCGTTTATAAATGTTGGGAAAAATTCTATACCATGATTTGTGAAGTGAAAGACTTGTTCTTCAGGAAAGCCCATAAGTCATTAACATTTTTCCAAAAAAAATGGAATTTGAATTTTGATACGTGTTTCTTTAACTTAATAGGTATATTGCACTTACAAGAAACTGTTGAAATGCCTTTAATTTGTTTAAAGCCCTTATTAGGAGCAGCATAGTTTTTTGTCACACTTGCACAAAGAATGAAATTTCTCCACCTGCTTTTGCGGGCGCAAAGTAGCTCTGTTCGACCCCGAGCAACAAAAATAAAAAAGTTCCCTAATCCGCTCTTTTTTTATTTTGCTGCCTTAGGACAAAAAAGCTACTTTGCTGTATGCTTTTGCGGGTACTAAAGTACTGAATAGAAAATGGGTTTTTATGTTGATCTAGTAAGCGAAAAAATGTTTATAAAAATGTGGTGAGGCGTAATTTTGGTATTATTTATAGTTTTAAGGCATTACAATGTAGCAAAAAAGCCCTAGAATAATTTTTGATGCTTTTTTTTAACATTTGTATACAATATTTTGATAAATGATTTATCGAATATTCATCTGACAAATATTTTATAAGTTTTCAAAATTTCAAAATTTAAAAACAGTGCATTCTAAATGTACGGGAAATAATATACTACCGGCGAGGGCGCCACTGCGCCCGAGCCTGGTACGTTATTTTTATTAACTGATTCCCGGTTAAACGTCACGAAATATTATCGGTGTGGGCGATGCATGTATTCGTAACAAAAATCAGTGCGCGGCTTTCAATTGTAGGAATTAGAAAGCTACTTAATTTTTTTGAAACAATACATTTTTCCGTTAACCTAACCTCCACCTGTCTGATCGTTACATTCGGGAATCAGTTAAAATACTGCTGGATTCCTTGTAATGGGAAACAATTTGATTTGTTAAAAGTTTTTTATAGCTAAATTAAATAACTTGTAATTCAAAATGCATAATTGCAGCCATAACAGGAATTTTACCCTTTTCCATTTCTAAAAATTATTGATATTTTCTCGTTATAAATATATTGAAAGGTTTTTCAAAGTTCGATATATAGTAATTTTTTCGATGTATGTCAAATCGAGTTTTTTTAATTAAAGTGTGTTCTTTTCTGACATGAAATTTAAATTGAAATTTTAAAATCTAAAATATAATACAGTCGATATAAATGGTTTGCAATGCCTAATGACAAAACCAAAAACAGCAATTTTTTTTGACGAATTTCTATTTCAAAATATAAATACATTTTCGGTAATAACGACTATATTTGGTATATTTTTTATTTTATAATTCTAATAAATATAAAAGGAATCCTTTTTTTATACAAAAATTATAAAATGCGGCAATACGGCATATATTTTCAAATATATTGTCTATTTTATATTGTTGTTCGTGTGGGAATAATAAAGGAAGACGATCCAGCTGAAAAGTAAGTCATCTCTTATGCAGACAATAAAAACCTGGGTGACTGAGTAAATATGCGGAACAACAGCGTGATAATCCAGCCAAATTCCAGCTTTATTTGTGAAAGCAAAAATAAATGGCCGGACAACGGCTGAACGATAAAAAATTCAGCCATCCATAGCCAGCCACCGTCCAACCAAACGGAAATGTCTCAACAATGGCTGGATGACCGAGCCAAAATCACGCTCTTCTAATACAGCCAAAAATACCTGGCAGGATAACGGTTGGACGCCCGAGAGAAAATCGAGCCATTTTTAGCCTGGCAGGATGACCAGGTGAAAATTAAGCTCGTTTTATCCAGCCAAAAATACGTGGCTGGATAACGGCTGGATGACCGACCTGAAAATCCAGCTTTCTTTATCCAGCCATTTTCCAGCCATTTGAAATGGCTGGAAACGCTCATTTTCCAGTCATTATCCAGCCATTGATCCAGCTCATAACCAGCCTTTATCCAGCTAAAATTTCAGCTATTTTCCAGCCTTTTGCCAGCCATTATCCGACCATGCGTTATAAACGGTATTCCATTTATAACTGTAATCGGAGATGGTCAGTGGTCCCAAAGATCCTACGGACACACTATGGATGCAAATTCCGGCGTTGGTGTTATAATAGGATACCTTACTGGTAAGGTATTGTGGGTTGGTATTCGAAATAAATATTGCGCCTTATGCGACTTTTACATACGTAAAGGAAAGGAACCTAGAGAACACAGGTGTTTTAAAAATGTTGACACCAATTCCAGTTCTACTAAAATGGAAAGTGAAGTTATTGCAGAAGGTTTCATGTGCAGCATCGAAATGCATAATCTCATATATAAAAAATGCATTGCTGATAATGACAGTAATGTATATAAAACGATTCTTGATAGCAATCCTTATGACACGCATGATGTCGTTGTTCAAAAAATCGAATGTACAAATCACTTGCTGCGAAATTTGTGCAAAAAAATTCGGTCTGTTGGACAAATCACACAACCCAGGGGTCAAAGGAATTCAGAATTTGTTGCACTACGTAAGAAAGTAACGAACAGCGTTATGATTATTCGAGATGAAATTACTAAAGCGATTAATAGAAGAACTGCTTCGAATGAAATAAATAACATTGTCGCGTTAGAGTTGCAAAAGGATATAATAAATGTACCCCGTCATGTCTTCGGCGATCACACCTCATGCCAAGAACGGGGCTTCGAATGTAGCTTTAATGAACTTACTCAGGATGTAAATAATATTCCTGCGTTAGAAAAATGCGGTTTATTCGACAAAGTGGAAACTGCTATACAATACATTAGTAATTATGCCCACAGTCTTCTAAATAAAATGACTAACAACCCTGCAGAATCATTCAATTCCGTACTGTGCAAACTTATTGGTGGCAAAAGAATTCATTTTGGAGCTAGAGGTTCATATAATGCTCGAGTTGCTGGATCCGTGATTCAGTTTAATACTCAGGAAGTTTTATGTAAGTTATATGAATCTGTTGGAAATTGTATCCCAGCTGCAGCACAAAAAGTTGAAGAACGTAGAAAACAGAAGGTGGCAAATAATAAACTTTATAGAAAAGAGACAGGCAAACATGTCAGTTATTCTGATAGACATAGAGGCGAAGAACACTATGGTCCTCAAGCTCAAAAGCCAGACATTGATGATGAAACTTACGAACAACATCGACTTATTCATTTTGAAAAATTAAAAGAGAACGCTGATAAAAGAGAAGAAATAGAAATGTGTACTAGGGATCAAAGTAATTCTGAATATTGGTTCATTTTGCGAAAGCGCATGTTAACAGCTTCGAATTTCGGTGACGTCTGTTGTATGCGAGAAACTACGTCGTGCGGCCCTACAGTGAGGCGGATACTTTATCCGTCTTGGATTGAAACACCTGCTATGAAATATGGGAAGGAGAAGGAAAAAATAGTTCGAGAGGAAATTTCCAAGGAACTTGGGAAACAGATTGAATCTTGCGGATTGTTCATAGACAAAGATATTCCATTCCTGGGTGCTTCCCCTGATGGACTAATTGACGATGATGGATTGGTAGAAATCAAATGTCTTTATGCAGCACGTGATATGACAGTAGATGAAGCTGCTTTGAAATGGTCGAGAGTCAGAAGTATTTTTAAAAATACTTCAATGAAAACCATAAATATCATTATCAAGTCCAAGGCCAGCTTCACATTACAAAACGTAAGTATTGTATTTTCGCTGTTTGGACACCTAAACAGTTGAAAATAATCCGAGTTGAACGAAGCGATACGTTTTGGATTGATAAAATGGAATCGCAATTATGTCGCTTTTATAACCATTGTATGTTGCCTGAAATCTTAGATAGTCGTGTCAATAGACACATGACAATAAGAGAACCGGTTTACATAATTGAACGACAAGAACAAGCGAATGCAAAGCATGCTAACAAGACTCCTGGAAGGCAGACACAACATGGTGATTGCGAAAGGCAGATAGACAGTACTAATCCACCTGCTACAGAAGCCACGATTTCCAACAATCAGAATGAGACAAATCTGATTGAAAGGAACAACAATAATTCAAATTTGCATAATGCAGTTGATAGTGTACTTGAAGAAGAATATGAGAATGAAGTCTATGAATGGGGCGATCAGAGCATAGCTGATCGAATAGCATATTTAGATAATGCTCGAAGCAGTTTAAAAAATGTTGAAAAGTTTGTTTTAAATGTAACAATGCAGGTTAATAGTGCATCAATTGACACTTTTCTAAAATTACTTCGAGAAACTACTCCTTATGCTACTCAAAGCGTTCAGTATGTTATCTATCGAGATATAGTGGAAGATACGAAAAGTGAAAGCATACAAATTCTCGGTGGTTCTGGAACATATCACTGGCGTTGTTTGTATTTCGATACAAAAAAATTCTATATCTACGATAGCTTAACTAATCGTGGGTACAACAGTTTCACTTCTTATGAAAAAGAATATTTGCATAAACGTTTCCCGAGCATTGACAAGAATGACTATATTGTTAAGAAAGTTCAGCGACAACCAGATTGTTTTAGTTGTGGTGTATACGCTGCAGCTTTTGCGACTTCCATTGCATTAGGACACGACCTGTCTCTTGAACGATACTCTAATAATGCGAAAAAGATGCGGCAGCACTTTATCAATATGATAGCTCGCAATAAGTTAAGCATTTTTCCGCGTGCATGAATTTACATTCACAATTCTTACATTGTTATTATCCACATGCTTTTATGATCTTTTGTGTGAAACTAAATATCACTAAAAGGTTCAAAAATGCAATTCAGTGCAACTAGGTATTCAATACTAGGCATTCAATACCAGGTAGAGGCAAGAAAACAATAATGAAACACTTCGATAGGTACAACATGAGATTTCTTGTCTCAATCAAGTAATTTGATAGGTCTATTTTAACAACTTGAAAGGTTAGACAAAAATATTCATCAAATACTCGTAAAGGTGAGAGGCAAGGGGACTCACTATAATCAAGCACCCCAATACATTAGAGATAAGATTTTTGGCGTTAATCAAGCACCCCAATAGGTTGACTCTAGCACCCTGAAAGGTCAGAAGAAAAAGGAGCTCGAGTTTATTAAATACTCGGATAGGTGAGAGGCAAGGGGACTAACGATAATCAAGCACCCCAATA
>JABFPD010000174.1:0-14239 GCA_022817545.1 Cremastobaeus sp. ZL-2020 | reverse complement strand
AAACTACTTGAAATGTTTAGAATTATATGATTTTCAAGAACTTTCAATACCGAGTGCACAATTCATTATAGAAAGTTTTTCGATCGCGGTTTTTTGAATACTTTTCAAAATTTTCTCGTTTGTTGGGCTTAATCGCTCATCTATTGTGGTGGGGAAAATTTGATCAAAAAAATTCACAGTTTCTTGTACTTTCAATACTAAGTTTAAAATAGTTTCCATGGAAATACATGTAATTTGTGTTGTAGAATCCGTTTTAGAAATTAAGTTACAACAGACACTGTGTACACCTAAAATTATATTAAATTTAAAACGTGAACATGCGTTGGGAATATTTGTTGTTTATTCAGAAAAAAAGGAGATAACCCTATGATAACGGAATAAATTAATTAACATTATAAGAATTGGTAAATATTCACAATTTATTTTTTAAAACATTAAACAAATATTTAAATCTAATTAAAATTGATTTAAAAAATTCCTTGAATCTATTTGAAAGTAGTCATTATGTTTCAGCATCATGTAAAATATATTTTATAAAAAAGTACTCGTTAATGATGCGCTGACGAATCATTGACGATTCATCGCCAATGAAGACTGTCATTAAAGTCTTTTTCCCAGAATTTTCACAGAATATATACTAGAAAAAAGTGCTACATCAGTAGACAAAAAACTTAAAAACGTGTTGAAAGGACACAACATACAAAAACGTTGAATAGATAAATGGAGACAATTCTCCTAATTTATTTTTTTTGTAAGTATAGATTATTTTTGTCTTTTTGTTTTACTAAGAAACTGACAAAACTAATACAGCCGCGCTCACTTTTTCAAGTTCAATGTATAATTCTTCTATCATTATATGAAGTTTAAACAATGTATTAAATGCGTATGTTAGCAAGATACGGTCACAGTTAACGGTTTAAATTTCTTTCAATTAATCCGAATCAAATATGAAAATATTAAAATATAACTAATATAATGGATTACCTGTGATAAAAATTCGAATATAAGGTTCTTCATTACAAAGGAAAATGTTAATACGTCTTTTACATAAAACTAGCCTTAAATATTTTAAAAGAATTTTTGATTTCTAGCATGCGTATATGTATTAGATAAGATTATAGATTATTTCAATTCGTCCCGCCTACTCTGACGAGTTAGATGTTTAGTTTGATATTCCGTTAAACAAAAGAACCAAAATTAAAATCCTAAATTATAGGTACACCCATTATGAAAATTTAGGCAAAGTACAAAAAATTGAATATTGTTGCAATTTGAGATCTTCAATTTTTTATATAAAAATATTAATTAAGCTTTTGAAAAAAATTAGTCGATTCGTACAGAAAAAGTCCAGACTACATTTGCAAATTTTTTTTAAATTTCATTTATTTCAGTTCAAGAAGGATCGCTCCAAAGAAATCGAAGAAAGAAATAGTACAGTATACATATAAATAAATTGGCTATCTATTTATATTGACCATTATGCATATTTACAATACGTCAATATTTATGCTGCTTTAAAAAACGAAATAAAACTTTTATTGACACAGAAAAATGATGAAAATTTTTAACGATAAAGTCAGAAAAAAATGTTAATGCGTTAGAATGTATAGGATACGACTAATATACCACATTTGCTATTTTTTTATTGATATTATTATATATTCTTTATTGCACTAAATTACAATATCACAGTTCAATGCATTATAAAATGACAAACAGAGTTTAAAAATAATTAATTAACTTTTAGCGCAATTGGTGGGATTAAGCAATTCGCTTTTATAAACCTACCATATCTAGGGCTCAGGTTCAATCATGTTATTGGTTATACTATTATTAATAGATTATTTTAATAGAATTTTAAATAATTAATAGAATTATTTTAAAACTTGAGAGTGGGGGATTGAAAACCGAGTCTATATTAATGCGTGTACGCATTGACCATTATACTATACGGGCTGGATTCTTCACAAGTCCTACGGTTCTGTTCAGTTTAACAAGAAAGTAATATTTGTATTCCAATTTTTATATTCGAAATAAAACAAGAAAACTCCAGTCGTAATAATTTTTTATGTAAGTTACAAAATTTTACTGTAAGTTGATAACTGTACAGATGATAATTACAGGTGTTTTACTCTTGATATTCTACACAGTCGTTTTTCATGCAAGCTATATTTAAATGCATTCAATTAAATATTAATATATTTCTCGGACTCTGTATTTAATATTGTCTATTATATTCAATACGCAGTCAAATGCAAGGGAAAAGCTAAAAATCCTACTTTTTCAACGATTTATATATTATCTAAATTAGATTATTCAACAAGAATTGAGGCGTCCGGAATAAAAACGGAGAAAGTCCAAAAACTCGATTTGCGATTTTCATGATTTTGCATTCTATGAACAAAATACCTAATATTTCAATATTAAGAAGCATTCAAAAAGTTTCAAGTTATACATAATATTACATAAGAAAAACGATTTCTATAACTAATCTATTAGATATATTAACTATTTTTTGTAGTTTTAATTATAAAAGGGACTTTCTACGATTTGCAATTAGATGACTCAATTATTGTACAATATATGAGTTTTATAATAGTTTCATTTGAATTATTTGTTCAATAATAATACGAGATACATATGAGATCGCACTCACTTCATAATATATAATTATAAATAGTCTATAAATATATTAATTATATTAAGTAAGAGAAATTTTTCAAAAAAACTTTCAAAAGAAAACTTTTGAAATTTGGATTTAAATGATTATTTAACATTAATCTACTTAAAAAAAAAGACATTACTTTAATTATTAAGTTTCACTTCATTTGTTTGTTCGACACTTTTTATTTCTTTTGTATATAGAAATATTTAATTTTTCGTTATCATCATATAAAAAGAAGTTTGTACGATGCTTATGAAAAAAAATGTATTACGCATTTTTTAAAATGTATTTTTCCTATAAATTATTTTAAACTTTGCAAACATTTAACATATTGTTTAACATATTGTTAATTGGTCATTGATGCTTCGTTTTTGCCGTGTAAGATTGAATTCTTTTTTATTAAAAAAATAATATTAGGTATCATTAACCTTGTATCATAATGAGAGAGTTAATAATTACCTCATTATTTGTAACTTTAAATAGCTATATATTGTTATTTATATATTCTAAATAATTTGATTTTAATAGGAATATTTATTTTATATGGTATTTATTTTAGTATGGCACCCAGCGATATGAAGAAACATGGGGAGGCGAATGAAAGGAATATCTACAAACAAAATAGAAAAATATCGTGTATTTCATCAAAAAAATTAAGAAAAACCCAACCTTATGAACAAGGTAAATACTTATTTTTAACCATCTTTTGTCAATAAGTAAAATGCAACTAATTTCGCTGTATAATACAATCATGTTTTATATTCCAGGACGCACAGATGAAAGAGAACTGTTCGCGATGATTAGAAGAGCAGACATAGAAAGGGTATCTTCACTGTTAGAAAAAAATATCAATACAAACTGCCTAGACAAGTACAACAGAACTCCTTTGGATTATGCAATTCGACTACGCTGGCAGGAAATGGTGAATTTACTACTAAATCATGGAGCTCTTTTAGAACGTGCATTCCAATTTTGTCACTCTCCGTTGGAAACTGCAATACTCGTGGATAACTTCGAAATTTTGGAATTGCTCATCCAACGGGGAGCGAACGTTAACATGAAATGGAATAACACATCTGTACTCTCTTTTGCCATACAAAATCTTAAGTTAACAAGTGCTAAGATCTTAATGTTACATGGTGCCACACTTGATATTGAAGATCCTGACAGCAGGAATTTCCTAGAACATTGTATCCAAGTGGAAAATAAGGAATTGGTTCTCCTAATGGTTCGCCACGGATATGATGTCCAATCACTTATATGTTTTGCCATTGAAAACCAACTACAGGAAGCAACGCGCGAAATCATCGCATTCGGGATCAATTTTAATTTTTGTTATCCAAATTCACCACTGGATCTAGCGATAGAAGCACATAACCAGCAACTAGTCGAATTGTTATTGCAACATGGCGCAGATGTCAATTTCCAGAACAAAAATCAAGGATTTCCATTGCATACAGCGGCGAGACTCGGTTACGTAGACATAGCTGAAATCCTATTACATAACGGAGCAGCCGTTAATGTTCATAACAATTCGACACATGATATGGAGAGGACACCTTTAGAGTATGCAGTTGCAGCTCAAAACCTCTCCATGTCAAAATTGCTGCTTAAGAATGGAGCAGATCCGAATCATGATGTAGATGGTAATACAATGACACCTCTGCATCATGCAGTGATTAACAGAAATACCGAAATGACCGAGTGCCTGCTGAAACTAGGCGCAGACCCCAACAAATACCCATCGCACATGTTACCTCCATTATTCCACGCTTTGAGGTACATGCCAGTTGATAATGCGACATTACTTATTAAGTATGATGCAGATATTAACTGTAGATGTGGTGATTTTGGGAGTCTTCTGCATTATGCTGTCAGGACAACTGATACCTCTATGGTTAAATTTCTCTTAACCAACAATATAGATTGTAACATCACGAATAGAGGTGGATTTACAGCGTTACAAATGTCACTTGAGCGTGACAGAGACATTTTGATTATGATCGCACAACATATTATCAGGTTAAAGAACTTGGGATTTATGGTGAATGAGAAGAACTTGTCAGTTTTAAACAAAATGAAAGAAGATACAGATGTGTTTGACAAAAAATGTAAGACCGAAGTTGCAAAATTAAAAAATGCTTTGGTTGACGACGATGTTTCTATTTCGCTCTGGGATTTTTTAACGAAAAACTCCAGAGAAAGAGGAACTTTCCTTCGGAACCACGAAATAAGAAATAATTTGAGATTGAAAAAATTTCGTCTTCATTATCCAATTTATTCCGAAATGTTGCAAAATCGCGTACAATACTGCACCGCTTACTGGGACGTGCTATGTGATGGTTCTAAATTTCTCTCTCATATCCTTAATAGTTTTGGTCAGGTTCCGGATCTGTGTATTGATAATATTTTTCGAAGGTTCAGCAAACAAGAATTGTGTAGTTTGATGAACTCTTTTAAATTGTAAATATAGATAATGTAAATATGACTTCAAACAGATAATGTTTGATCTTATACGTAATAGAATATTTTTGTACAGGAATAATTTATGAATGTTTGTGTGTAATATGATTTGCTTGTCGTACGTGTAATAAATAATAGTGAAAACAATTTTGAATTGTTTGTATATATCACCCTACAGCCTTTTAATAGCGCTTCACACTGGTTTATAAAAGTCAAACAATTTGAATGCTGATTACAATTTGCAATCAGGGTCAAAATTTTTAAAACGGCGACACTAAAAATTCGATGTTATTTGTTTCTAGTTTTTAAACTGACTACTTTTGATAAATTGTTTTTTTATCTGAGATAAAACTAATAACCTTTTGATGTCTTTTTTAATTGTAAATTGAATATCTCCGATGCAAGTCAACTGAATATCGTGATTGATGCGAAAATAATATACAGAATTTCATGAAGAATTTTACTTATGCCGAACTAAATCTAAAAAAACATGGTTAAAATATTTATTATTAAAAAATTAAGATAAAAATTGAAAAACAAATATCTTCCTCATGTCGTACAACGTTTATATTACTTTCATTGGAAAAATTTCATTAAAAAAATTCATTAAAAATTTTGACCCTGCATTAAAAAATTTAATAACTTTCAAATGTTATATAGTAAATATTAAACACTAAATACTAAATATTGAAACTTTGGTTACTTTATAGTTATTTGGTTAACGAATAACATGTAAATTGAGAAAATAACAAAAATAGTATATTAAGCAATAGTATATTAAGCAATCCTCAATTGGAAATTGAGGATTGTAAATAAATGTAAAGTTGGCCGTTATGAATTGCATTCAACTGGATTAATTATTTTTATGCTTACTTTATCGCACTCACCAGAATTTTAAGAGGAATACTCAACCAGTATTTATTGTTTGTGAATTTAATAATATGATGTAATTATACTAAAATATAAACATAACCGTGCGGCTTTCTCATTTTCATATAATATTAATTTCTAAAAAATCATAATATTTTGTTTCAGTTGAGAATTAGCGCTCGTTTTCGAGGTTAAACAAAAAGTGCAAGTCCAGTGCTAAAACTTGCTTGAGAAAATGTTACAATTTATTTCATGAAAATTTTACACTCGTAAAGAGTTGTTAGATATGTACCTGAAAAATAATATACTTATATTTTATAAAAAAATAGAATGAAAAAACTATATTGTGACATAGATTAGCATAAGAATAATTGTAGGAAATGTAATAATTTAGAGGCTTAGCTTGAATTTGTAATATGGTGATTTCCATTATTAGAGATGGAAACATTTCATATGGAAAGGTAAACGCAATTATAGCTATTATAACCAAGTTTCGACGGTGAATGATATATTATTTATTATAAAAATTTCACAGAAATGTTTCTAAGAAGTTTTCAATGTATTTTTAATGAATGAACTCAGCAACTATGAATTTCAAAAATGTTTACACTAATTTATTAATTCAATAGAAGATTAATTGAAAAGAATTCCATAATATTTCAGTAAATTGATTGATTTGTATTATCTTTTATATTTTTTGATGCTTTAAATTATGCTGTTATTATATTGAAATATCATTATCTCGGTATTGTTTAAATATGAAACAATGTACAGATATAAATTTTGAATTTGAATAGAACAAAAATAAGCTGTCATATTTCACAAGAATTTTATCATAAGCTTAATCATAAATAAGAGTGGGGGGTTCAGTGCGACGTGTATATAAAGTGTCGAATGTGAACACACGAATCATTCATATCACCAAGAAGCTCTTCGCAGATCCAGTGATTCTATATTATACTACGCAAAATAGTCAACTGAAAATATTAACACAGATATAATAATGGAAAAGAACTACTCAGTAATATTATTTAAGGTAAGCTGCAAACTATTTCAGCAAGTTGATAAACAATATTTAATATTATAGAGTGCAAGAATTTTGTTTTAGTATAGAAAACTTTATAAAATTTTAGTATACTTCAAAAACAAAAATGTATATTCTATCTAAAATTCTATAAATTTTTCTAATTTTGACAAACACGTGGAATTAAAAAATCGTATAAAATTATGCCCAGGTATTCATAATCTTGTCTAAAAAATGATTCATACTTTGTAATATATATTCTTGAAAATTTAACTTTCATTATATACAAATGAAGACACATCTGCTAATTTACAGTTTAGCTGCTGTCATTTATTTTGTACTGAAACTTCCAGAACGAAATTTTATCTTTTAATTGACTTTTTAAAATCATGTTTCGATTGTTGTATATGAAAAGACACTGTTCCCTGAACGCAGAATTAATCAATTTATTAAGCTCTTTTGTCACATCTCGTCTTCATATACGATTTAAGATTTTCATCTGACAATTTGTACGCAGTTGGGATGCTTTTATTTATTTTTCACTACAACTTTGCGAAAAAAATTATAATTTTGTTTTGGTTGATAAAATGAATTTCATTTGGAACAAAATATAAAAGCAACTTCAATTATTTTATATTATTCAAAATTGATGAACTAATAGAAAAGTAATAGCAAGACCAAAAAGGAAAAAAACATAAAAAACAACTAATTTTCTTGAAAATTATTTATTCCGTACAATTGAACAGATATTTGAGACATGCAACAATTATCTTAAACTTAATTTTAGTAAAATAATATTGAAAAAGTGATGTAATAGATGAAATTTCAATTATCTAAATTGCATGTTAATATTCCTTTCATTCAAGTTTATATTTATGTTTAAATTAACTTTAACGAGTTTTCTCTCAACCCCTATTATTTATAAATATATTAACACATACCTCATTATTTCTAATTTTACATATGCAATTCCTTTATTGTCCTTAAACTATTTGTATTAAACGGGTATATCCGATTGATAACAAAAACTATAAATAAGCTTTTGAAGAATTTATTTTAATAGAATTTTGTTTTTCTTAGAACAGATCCCATACGGAAATCAGGAGTGTGGGCAATCATAGTGAACACAATGGATTTATCCATCACCAACAAAACAGCAATTTAATAGATGTTTCAAAAAATTGAGTAAAAGCTCATGCTTTAACTCAGTGCATACCCGAAGTTATACTCAAGGTAAAAAATTGTAACTTAAGTTTATGAAATCCCCTTTAACAAACAATCATAAAATATTGATAAATAATCATTTTAAAAGAACATTTAAATCGTTTTTATAAAGTACGAATACTTTATTGCCATCGTCTTACAAGCACTAAAAATTCAAGTACTGCAGTGTAAAAACTGTGCTTCATAAGCGTTTCAACAACGCAACGGTTATACCGTTTCCCGCAGAACACTTTTGAAGTTGTTCAATCTATTTATGAAAATTTTCAACTAACGGAAAATGCTATTTTGATGTAAATTTTCTTTGAATAGTAATTGGCATTTATTATCACAACATATAAAATTTCTGATATCAAGTTATTTCAAAATACGTCTATAATATTACTAAATCAATATGTTTTCATCAATCGTATTTTTTTCAGATAATGACAGGGATTATTATTTATGTGCCATATATTGCAAATGACACGATGTTGGAAAAATGTTCAAGAACTCTGGATATATTTCACATCAAGACAAAAGATATGAAAGAATTAGTACAACAAATTTTTATACTGCGGTTGTGATATTTAATAGAGTTGCGCTGTAGTCAAACATCTGCATTTATACACATGGTACGAATTTAGTTACATCCCGAACTGCACAGTAAACTATTAAAATTGAATATTCTGACCATGAGCTAAGATTATCCAGTAAACAATATTTTAATATTTCTTTGAAATCGTCAACGGATATTTGAAACGCAATAACAGCGACATTATCAGCGATGTTATAATCTGCATTGATTTCAAAAGTTGACTAATGAAACTAATTTTTATTAGCTCTTATACAATGCAAAATAATTCAGGAAAGAATGCAGTTCTTTTTTGCTACATCTTCGAGAAACATTATTCGAAATATTTTTTATTCTGTAGTTTCAAAGATAATTGCTTTTTTTTCGTTTTAACATCACAAAGCAGAATAGAATATCCTTTACCACGCTCAAGTGATATTTGTGATTATGTAAATACACCTCTATTCGTAATGTTACAATCCATATTGTTGGTTAAGAGAAATTTAACCAATGAGATATCAGTTGTCCAGACAGCATAATGTAGAAAATTGACAAGTTCTTCTCATTCACCATAAATCCCAAGTTCTTTAACCTGATAATATGCAGTGCGATCATAATCAAAATTTCTCTGTCACGCTCAAATGACATTTGTAATGCTGTAAATCCACCTCTATTCGTAATGTTACAATCTATATTGTTACTTAAGAGAAATTTAACCATAGAGATATCAGTTGTCCTGACAGCATAATGCAGAAGACTCCCAAAATCACCACATCTACAGTTAATGTCTGCATCATACTTAATGCGTAATCTCGCATTAACAACTGACACGTATCTCAAGGCGTGGAATAATGGAGGGAACATGTGCGATGAATACTTGTTAGGGTCCGCGCCTACTTTCAGCAGACACTGGGACATTTCCGTATTTCTATTGATAACTAAATGATGTAGAGGTGTCATTGTATTACCATCTACATCATGATTCGGATCTGCTCCATACTTAAGCAGCAAATTTGTCATGGAGAGGTTTTGAGCTGCAACAGCATACTCTAAAGGTGTCCTCTCAGTATTAGGATTTGATCCATTCTTCAGCAGCAATTTTGCCATGATTTCAGTATATTCTAAATGTGTCCTTTCCAAATTAATTTTTGATCTGTTTTGATCTGTTGATCTGATTTGAAGAGGATTGAACTTTAAATTATTCTGCTGCAAATCAAAACTTCACCATGAAAAATTTGCTGCTAAAGAATGGAGCAGATCTGAATTATGATGATGATGGCAATATAATGACAACTTTACATCATGCAATTATCAATAGACGAGGTAATGATCGAGTGACTATTGAAAATATGAGCGGATCCTAAAAGAATCAGTCGTACATGTAACCTCCATTAAGTCACGCCTTGAAGCTCGTGTCAATTAACAATGCAAAATTACTAATTAAGTATGCCGCAGATATTAACTGCAGGTGTAGTGATTTTGGGAGCCTTTAGCATTATGATGTCAGCACAACTGATATCACATTGGTTAAATTTCTCTTAAGCAACTATATAGATTGTAACATCACGAACAGAGGTGGATTTACAGCATTACAAATGTCACTTGAGCGTGACAGAGAAATTTTGATTTTGATCGCACAGCATATTATCAGGTTAAAGAACTTGGGAATAATGGTGAATGAGAAGAACTTGCCAGTTTTAAACACAATGAAATAAGATACAGATGTGTTTGACAAAATTGATGTGTTTGTAAAATTTCTACTAACAAATGATGTAGGATATAAGGTAAAGCACCCAGTCTCTATCAGGTACCCAGTCTTCGACAGTTACATTAGAGCAACAAGGATAGACAATACATTTTAAATGAGGTGGCGGTGACTGGTTCAATTTCTTAAGCTGTCTCCCACTGGGTACTTTACCTTAATGTTTTGGAACAAAATTGGAGAAAAATGATTTTACAGCTCCCAAGACCACCACATCTGCAGTTAATATCTGCATCATACTTAATGAGTAATGTGGTATTATCAACTGTAACGTACCTGAAGGCGTGGAATAATGGAAGTAACATGTGCGACGGATACTTGTTGGGGTATGTGCCTACTTTCAGAAGACATTCGGTCATTTCCGTATATCTCTATTTATATTTGCGTGATGCAAAGATGTCATTGTATTACCATCCATATCATAATTTGGATCTGCTCCATTCTTCAGCAGCACTTTTGTCATGGTGTTGATTTCAGTATATTTTAAAGGCGACCTCTCCAAATTAATTTTCGATCTGTTATGAACATTAGTAATCAAGCTTCCGAATTATTATCACGGATTGGTTCAGACAATAACGTAGATAAAAATTCGAATATTGACTTGGAGAGTATACCTTTAAAATATTCTGCTGCAAATCAAAACTTCACCATGACAAATTTCCTCCTAAAAAATGGAGCAGATCCGAATTATGATGATGATGGAAAAATAATGACAACTTTACATCATGCAATTATCAATAGAGATAGTAATGATCGAATGACTTCTGAAAATAGGAGCGGATCCTAATAGAATCAGTCGCACATGTAACCTTCCTTAATCCACGCCTTGAAGCTCGTGCCAATTGATAATGCGAAATTACTAATTAAGTATGCCGCAGATATTAACTGCAGGTATGGTGATTTTGGGAGCCTTTTGCATTATGATGTCAGGACAACTGATATCACATTAGTTAAATTTCTACTGACAAATGGTGTAGACTGCAATGTTTTGAAAAAAAATGGGGCAAAAATTATTTTAAGGCTCTGAAAATCACCACATCTGCAATTAATATCTGCATCATACTTAATGGGTAATCTTGCATTATCAACTGGCACGTTCCTCAAGGCGTGGAATAATGGAGATAACATGTGCGACGGATGCTTGTTGGGATCCACATCTACTTTCAGCGGGCAGTCGGTTATTTCCGTATTTATTTATTTATTTTATTTATTTTATTTATTTGATTTATTTTATTTAATGCCAATTGCGCATTTCTATTTATAACTGCATGATGTAGAGGTGTCATTTTATTACCATCCACAGCATGATTTTGATTTGCTCCATTCTTCAGCATTAATATTGTCATGCACTGTAAAAACTCGGCTTCAGAAACGTTTCATGGAGAACATTTAAAACGTTTTATTTGCTTTTACCGTTCTATATGGAACACTTTAATCACTAATCACGATTTAAACGTTCGCCAGAGAACACTTTTGAGGCCCAGTTTTTACAGTATGGATTTGATTTCAGTATATTCTAAAGATGTCGTCTCCAATTTAATTTTTTATCTGTTATGAACATTAGTAACCAAGCTTCCGAATTATTATCACAGATTGGTTCAGACATTAACCGTTTCCCTGTACAGTCAGCAAAATTAATGCCTGGCATTTTTTGAATTTTCTCTCATTGTTTAACCTATTGACAGGTGTAGACTAAAAAGAGAGAAAACATTCAAAAAACATCCAGGCATTAATTTTGCTGACTGTACAAGTCTTGTCAATTTGCTAGTCAGTAAAATAATAAATAAATAAAATCATAAAAATTAATTTATTAAATTCAAGCAATTTTCAGTAACAATTTCCTTAAATAATATTTTTATTGTGATTATTATATCGTCGGTTCTTATGAAAACAGACTAATTTTAACCTATGAATTGATGTCACGTGACTAAAGAACAGCATATGCGTTGATCTTGTTTTATTTTTATGCATTAAATTATGCATTAAATGCCTATTCGAAATTTGTAGCCAATTAAATTCTCTACAAATAGAACCGCTTTATTTGTTATTTAGATAATTAGTTATTACAAAAAGGTTAAAAAAACCGTTAATAAAAAGTCCGTTTTTGTTTTTGCAATATAGTTATTGTCATCGCTAAAAACGTATTGTTATTGGTCTCGAGTATAGTATCGAAAATATATATCGATTATGTTACTAGAAAAATTGAATATAAATTTCCGAAGTGTATTTTAACACTTGATAATAACATTTTTCACCTTCTTAAAATAAATTGACTTAAAAGATCATTCATTTATGTCTAAAATTGCACTTTTTTATTTTCATTTATTTGAAATTATTTAATATTATTGCATTATTTATTTAATAATTAATCTTGCTATAATGACGACACACTGGTGACGTCATCAGTTCGACTTGACAAAACAAACGCACTGAACTGCTTCGAACAATAGTAATTTATTAACAAGAGTTTTTAATGCAGATTGCAGATTTTACAAAAAATATTTATACAACAACAGAATTTGATGTTTTAAGGTAAATTAATTTTGGATCTTTAAATTCGATTAAAGAAAATAAAAAACACGACACGTTTATCTTCCAAAAATATCAACTTTATCCCTGAAAACCATGGATTGTGTAAACTTTACATAAAATTTACAAAAAATATAGTTTTTTGAAAAATTTGCATAAAGTTTGCATAAACTTTTTTTTACTTGAAGTTTGCATAAACTTTGTGCAAAATTTGTGTAAATTTTATACTAAAGTGTATGAAAAACTTGATACATATTAATGTTTATAAAATTTGCATAAATATTTGTGTAAAGTTTACGTAAATTTTGCACAAAGTTTATGCAACGTTTAAGTAAGTTCAAAGCGGTCGGGCAATTATGCAAACTTTATGTACATTTTTTAAAAATTTTTTTAAATATTTATGTAAAGTTTACATAATCCATGGTTTTCAGGGATTGATAAATTACTTTGAATATTTTTCAAAATTAAAAACATTTAAAACTTTTTTTTATTGAAAATAAAATTCATTGAATATTTTAACAGGAATTAGCTTTTTAACAAACGTATGAAGTCAAATACATTTTAGAAGTCAAAAACTTTCATGGTTGCCGGACTAAAATCATATGTTTTAATGACAATTTAAAATTTTGTGATGTGTTTTAATTTGTACTAGATGAGTGAGACGCGCCCTCCGGGCGCGTTGCCTTTGAACTGTATTTTTTTTATTTAATATTATAATAAAAGTAGTTGCATGTTTTAAATTCACGTTTTAAGTTTCGCGCTTGATCATAACCCACATGTGGATGCGCGCGCATTTCTGATCACAACAGACGAATAACGAATATAACGATAACGATCTGCCAACTTCAGTGACATAACGAACATAACGATAACGAACTGCCAACTTCAGTGAGTGCTTTGTCTTTTATGAAAGGATTGTTGTCTTTTTGATAAAAATTAGAACTGTAAAATTTCTTATGTTAACATTGTTTTGACAGTGTATAAGGTTATGTCACAATATATCATTCAGAATACAGTATTCAACAACACCCAGAAAACAAACTTTAGCATTTCGTTATTTAATATGTCAAGAATTAATATTTTTTAATAGTAAAGTTGTGGCATACTCAAAAAGTTTAGCAAAGTACAATTTTACTGATATAAATAAGTAGC
>JABFPD010000173.1:0-14261 GCA_022817545.1 Cremastobaeus sp. ZL-2020 | reverse complement strand
TGGTCGGGAGTTACGTCCTCGAGTTCTCGGTTCCGTCATTGAAGTCGTGGCCAATTCCTCCAAAGGCGGAGCTTCCACTGACTCCTGCACCATTGGTTCCTCAGCCGTCTCAGGAACTATCTCTTCGGGAGTGGTTGTCACATCCACTTCTTCTGAAGGTTCCGGTACGTTCAATGCACAGAACATCCACGGTGGTTCGACTTTCTCGACACTTAGAATTTTCGGCAAATGCTTGACCGGCGATGTCACATTTATCAACGCGACCATTTCCTCGAGGTCTTCAAGATCCTCGAGGATGTCTATGGGAGTTACTCCGGTGTTCAAAAATTCAGGAAATGCAGTTTCATCGAACATATCGATCTCTAATTCGACGTCTGCTTCTGATTGACTCGTGATTGCTACTGAATTTAAATTCTATATCATTGAGCTTTCAATTTAAGTCGAGCTTTGTTTTGATTCGAATCAAAACATTACAATCGAGAATAAAATGATTTTAATTCGAATTAAGGTAGTATGAGCGTGACAACGTTGACGAATAAATGTCCTTGAAAATAGTTTTAAATGAAAGATAAATAAATAGTCTATAAAAATTTCTAGTCACAGTAGAGACGTTACCGAACTAATTATTGAGAAAAAAGACAATAAACTTACATAGGCTCTTATGGAGAAGGCCGTCGAAGTGCCTATTTATTTGAAATTGTGACAAACGTTTACGAATATTTTGTTAAAAAAAACTATGAATCGTGTAGTTTATTCAATTTGAAACCCGAAAAATTAAGCGTAGCATATGCTTTCCGATCAATTAGTAATGTTATAGACAGAAAATGATGGAAAAACACGTTTACGACGGGATGTCGCCGCCATTAACGACACGGCCGTTGAGGTATAGATTCTGTTCGGTTACGATCGGAAACGCGCGAAGTTTGAAATTTAGGCTCCGTAATAAATGGTGTTATAACCTAAATATAAAAAGAAAAGCATTCGGATGTAAACGTAAAAACATTTGTTTTCAGTCGCCATAACAACTGTGAACAGAGCCGGCATAGTGGAAGGGTGAAGGGACAAGGGATTGTAGAAAAGCCGAACATAGCCGAACAGAACCAGCTGACCGTGTCATGCGAGTCATATTGGACACTAATTTTTATAATCAACGAATTTAATTTGAAGAATATATGATTTTCGATAAACCAAAAATTAATTTGTATTTTTATACCAATTTTAAAATTAATCCTTAACACTGGGAACAATTTAGAAATTTAGAAAATGGTTGTGTTTTTGTCTCTATTCTGGCACGCTCATTCTACCTTAAATAATATACTATTCCTCTTATTTTATCAAATGATTTCACATCTTTTTTGAGGCCAAGTATTGAGTTTTTCATTGCAACTTATATTTTCGTGTACGCACGCAATACCTTATTTCGTCCATCGTATATCTTTTTAAGGTAATTTTTGTTTTGACAACTAGAATTATTTCGTTATGGTAATTAGTTTCACCCACTAAAAATATTAAGATTCCTAAATTATAATCAACCAAATTGTTTGGTTGACTATTACTTGATCGAACAAACAAAGTTTATTATTGAGTCCAGAAAAATAACTTTATCGTTTTGTTAACTATATTTAGGCAACCGAATACAATTATAACAATATAAACATATTATTTTGGCTATTTCAAGTATAATTAACGTGCAAAACAAATTATTTTGCAACACGTGAAACGAAAGTCGCTACTTTCAACCTACAAAAGGCATCGGGAAGTGTCTCATAGCAACATGTTTGAAAATATAATTTTTAGTTACCAATAAAATTGAAATATTATTTCATAAATTTTTCTATATAATATACGTCATTTTATTATCAAAGCAATCTTCTCTGAAATTACAGTTGCATCTTATTGTTTTCATTCAATCAAACAATTGCAATTATTAAAATTTGTGTATTTTTTCAGATCAGAAATAATATAAATATAGTTACAAAACAACACTTCTTATGTCATAGATTCGATCGGGATATTAATTTCATCACGCCTATTTACATCAAATAATTATAATATATATTTTCATTCATTGCAGAGACAATAACCAGATATGAAAGAAAGACAAAAATTTTGTATCAAGCTGATTTTTATTACTTAAATGAGACTTCAAACTGTCTTTTGTATAAAAAAAATTAAAAATAACACTGATATATTAAAAATCATTCCGAAAAAATCATTTCAAAATAAGTGTTGTGGCATTTGGCCTATTTTTGACTGCTTATAAAACAGCCATATTATTCATTGAAGGAAGATTACAGCACCTATAAAAGATACTTAAGAAAATTAACGGAATGTTCATTCAAAACTATGTATTTTGTTATTAAATAGATTCAAATAATTTTGGAATCAACAATTTTCTTTTCAATACTTTGCAATATTTATTAACCTATTGCCGTTAAAACAACATGTTTTGTTGTTTTAACGGCTTGTGAATTATATAGTTTTAACGGAAGTGGATTAATAAAGAAGTTGTTCTGAAACTCCAGAAAAATATACATGGATTTCATTATTAATAATTATTTAATAACAATTCAAAATTCTAAACATATGAAAGTTTGAATAAGAACAAATGTTCGTACAAATTTGCAATGCAACAGAATTTCAATTTTTTTTAATTTTGACAATGTAAATTCTACAATAATTTAAAGCTAATGCGCTTTATAAGATAGGACATTTTCTCTTATTCACATGTATTCTTCATACATACTTTTAAAATTATTTGTAAAATATTGGTCAACTTTGAGAATTAGTTTACATATAATCTTTCTTCACAAATTCTCGTAGCTTCTTTCTCGTAATATTGTGCAATTTTTTGTGACATCGAGAAACACAAAATATTAGGGTGAACATTTGTAAATGATTGTAAAAAAGCAATAACAAATAAAATGCAATGAAATAAATTATATTACTTCAATTAATGGCGTATGTTACAAAATGAATGTACAGTTTACTCAGTAAATACATTGCTGCAAATTATAGAAATAATGTCTGATTCATGGAACCACTTTTACGTATTAGGATTTGCTGCTGCTCTAGCTTTGGCTTGTTCCTCAATCTCCAAAAACTTATCCCAATTTTTCTGTCGCTCTGCGAGTTCAGCGTCTGTTTCGCTTATCCTGAAATACAATAAAATAAATTCTATTAATTTTTTTTATTAAATCTCGTTAAATAAAAATTTGCATTACTCGTAGACTATGTTTTCTTGTGTAATAAAAATATATTTAGAAATTGCAGTAAAAAATCTTTAAATAGATAATAAATAAAAATAGTAGATTTTTATATTTCTTTGATAATATTACAGAATTGATCTTACATATATTTTGTCTTTCCATCCCAGATTTCAGCTGTTATTCGTTTTTGGGCAAACCAACGACCATTCAATAATTCGATACAAGCCTGAGCAGCCTCCACTTCTTTGAATGATACTTGAGCGACACCCTCCGGATTTCTCTACAAACGAATTCATTATCAATTCACTTTCATTTAATTTATAGTCTATGATAAGAAAAAATAGTTCCTATAATTTGATTAATACTGAGTATCCAAAAAATGTTGAAATAGAAAAAAATCTAACTTATTAAAATGTCCACAAAATATCCTTGCATTTTATTCAGAGTATACAAAATAAAAAGAATGAAAACAATTTTACTGATAATAAGTAAATACCAAATATAAATTTAAGTATATTCGTGTTTTTACACGTGGTTATTTACTAAACATTTTTTAGGCATCCATACTTACATCGTGGATAACAACTTTCTTCACTTCACCGCATTTAGCGCATTCTGATTGTAGATCTTGTTTGATTTCCAGAAGAAGCTCGACATCCTTATCAAAATCTTCGACTTTGAAGAGATTTTTGATTATTACGACACGTTCATGTTTCGCTGGTTCCCCGCGTAGTTTATCAGGTCGCCAGTCAAGTAACCTAAAATGAGTAGATATAAATTTTTAGATTTGTATAATACAAATTTAGATACTTTAAGGGGATTCTTCAGCAAAAACTGGCTAATTTTTTTACATTTCTCGATTTTATTTTTTTTTACACAAAATTATTCTTTGAACCTTCCTCTTATCCTGTAGTATCAATCGAAATGTTAATAATTAATTTTTTTTTACACTTTATTTATAGTGGTGTCAGTTTAAACGGTTATTTATAACTTGGAACTTTTTTTTGTAAGTTTTTTTCCATTCAAAATAGATACACAGAGCCAATTTACATCCGATTTCAATTATTATTGTTGAAAAATGATCGCAATCCAATCCCGAATAAAATTGTAAAACAGATTTATGATAACATTTTTTTCAACAATTACACCAATTTTTATACAAAACTCCATTTTGCTCGATTTTTTGATACAAAAACTTGGCAAATCTGTAACTTTTTAAAAAAGATGATATCCAAAAACATTCCCGTTTACAAACTTATTTTTTGCAAAAAAGTTGATTTTCGAACATTTTCAATAAATGGTTCTATTTTTGTTTTCATTATATAACAAACTATATTTATTTCAAAAAATGGGAATTCATCCGTAATGGGGCATTCGCCCCGCGGAACTATTCATACAGGTGGCGTCGCAGTTACAGGACAAATTGCGCGGGAATTTTAAAAAACAATAAATGTGTTCAAATTAAACGTAAATAACACTACCTCATGAAAAACTTTTATAAAGAAAAAGAGTTTGGGCTTTTGTTGTATAAGATTTTCACAATATTTTATTCACATAAAGTCATAACTTTCAGCTTTTGCTTCGATTTCGATTCATGTTTTAAATTTCCCGCGCTAAAAATGACCTGAGACTATGACGCCGCCTGGAGGATAAATCGACATTTATAAATCGATATTTATTTTAGCCATTTTGCTGGAAATTCCCCTTAAACAGTATGTTAATGGGGAGTATAGACGCACCACTTATGGACAATTTAAGGATTTTGTCAGTATAATTGTTTATTAATTTTGAAATTACCTAAATATAATTAGCTAATCTTGAAACATATTTTTACCGATATTTAGAAACATAAAAATATTAAAAAAGTGCAAATGGTTTTCAAAAATTCGATAAATTATAGAGCTATGTAGAAAAACACCATTTTTGGACAGCAGATTTCAACGAATAACGCGTTGACAATATGTTACACCAAAGCAAATTTTATTAGCTAAATATACTCAATATATCATTAATATATGATTTCGAAAATAATAAATTGTAAATTTATTATTTATTTACAATCTTAAAATTTTATAGCTAACATTTTAAAGTTTAATTTTATTATTTATTTTTGAGTTAAATACTGAATTTGTTGAAAACGTTAAAACCGACAAGTGCAATTGCTTATTAGATTTGAAAAGATATTTTAATCCAAGAACTATCAAGATAGATTTTTTAACTACTCATCATCGCGACGAAAATTAGCTTTAAAAAAGCCTGGTTTCAAATCTATGTTCATAAAAAATCTTCATGAAAGGTAAGTTCAATAAGTTGAAGTAAACTTTCTGTAAATCTTCCGCATTGATTCCTAAGTAAGTGTGAAAGTAATACGAAACTGTAAAAAGTTCATTGAGAGTAAAAAATGTCAGGTGCCTTCAAGATCAAAAACAAATCTCAAAATGTTTACATTGAAGCTTTCGAAAAGAAATTAACAAACGGTTCTTATTTTTGACGTTGGGAAGTATAAAACCATTAAGTAAAAAAAAGCATAAACGACTGAAGTGTTCTGGAAAACTGAGGTGGTCTCTGCATATGAAAAATAATTGGAAGCTCGTTTTATTTTCAGCCACAAAACGCCTTAACAATAGCAATTATTTTAAAAGTTGCACAATTTATAAAATTTGAAAGCTCATTTAAATGCGTCGATTTTATTAAGCTGATTAAATTAGACTTTGGATGAACAGTAAGATTTCATGAATTTATTATAAGAGCATACATTTCCCCTCAAATGCATACATTGCGGAATCATGATGTTCATTAGGCGTTGAAGATTGGAAACCCACAAAGATGAAAATATCAGGTTTTGTGCTAAATCCCATTAAAATGTTTTCACGATTGAAAATGAAGTTTAAAATCCTTTCGTTGACTGAAGAAATTGATTAAAGGGCAAATATGACGATTACTTGGCCCACATAAGATCCGAAATGGCTATTAATAATTATTGTATACACAATGAAAAGCTCCGAGACGAATTGATTGTTTCAGCGAGTGCGGTGCATACCTCGACTCGCCGATTATAAATAGACCAAACAGCTATTCAATTTATTCCTCACATTGAATTTAACATAATAGAGAACAAAGAAAGATAAACTATATGCGTAGTCTGCATTAATATACATCACGCGTGATGTATCGCTGGAAAAGAAACATTATCAAATTTAAATTGCTAATTTGGACGGGATCGCGTGATGGATTTGAGGCCCGAACGACTGTTCCGTTTTATGATTGCCGATTCTGTGGGTTCATTCGGCAAATAATCTCGGACTTTATTGTCGTAATCTGCCCGACAGTCTTCTTATGAGCGGGTCGCGCCTTGCGGCGAAACTTGTTTTATACTTTGTAATGACCCGAGCCGACTTCTCGTGTTACGACGCATGCTTCGGCCGTGTCCGAGTCGTGGGCTGGGTAGATATACTACACGTCCATGTTTTGCATCGATGCATCGCATTCATACAGAATTCGTACGGCAATTGATGCATCGCTCGACCGGTCCAGGCCAAAAGCTTTCCTTTTCCGTTGACATTACTGTTCACCGAACGTGATACAACAAACGTACCTGCACCTGTCTGCAGACAGCACGGCTCGAATCGCGCATTACCCCATATGTCGTATATGCGTTACCCAGATAATAAATCACGGCGATTTACAATCCGGCCCGATGCTATCGACGCCGTACTTCTGACCGGACTGGAGCGTTTGTTTGGTCGTCAGTCACTCATTTCGCAAACAAAGGTCCGGCTAAAATATGTGCTTGGACTATTTGAAAAATCTTACGACTGGCGAAATGATGAATTGGAGCGCGCGGCGAAATCTGTTTGGTCATTACGAAAAACGAAATTAGCGAGGATCTGCGAAGAAAAAGGCGATGAGAATTGCGGGAAAAACGGCGAGAGGCGCTTTGTCCCGGCAAGCAGACGGAATCTTCGCAGCTTCGGAGATTGTTCGTACTGCAAATCAGCTTAATTAAATCGCCTGTATGGCCGTCGTTGTGTGCGACGACTGGCGTATATATCCGTCATGTATCAATCTGCATGCGTGGTGGTGCAATGCCGAAATGATGTTGTTTGCCGTAGCTCTAATCCTCAATCTGTCGTGGTGTAGCTGTGTTAGGCGTACAACACCGCGATCCTTACTTGTAGTACCAAGCATTATGGATTCGATGTTATCCAACGGTTTGCTTTCGTACACGCAGTCAACCAGGTAATACAGAAAGATATTTAACGAACGGTTGGATCAACAGAGGCGGCGATCGATCGACGGAATCTCGGACCGCGATATTTGCGATTCGTCTCGGAGCGAGCTTCGTGTTTTTATTCGAGGAATGATTATGAGAGTGAACTTGTTCTTCGATTTCGATGCTTATGAACTTTTCTCGACAAATGTTAGCAGAGTACATATTTGCATTATGTTAAAGTCGTGGATTTCAAGAGCGACGCGTCGGTAAATAAATAACACACGAGGATGATGTTTGGACAAGATTAAATGGATCGCGGGGACGCTCTAGCGATGCACGATACGGTTAAAAAAGAAATAAGCCATGTCGCTGCGAAGTATTGATGGACTATTGCTCGGCAAATGTTTGCGGAACTCCGGGCTGCAGGTGTCGAGCTTTTCGACCACCGCTTGACCGAGGTCACCGAGATTTGATCCCGAGCCACGGTAACGAGACGAATTAACCGCTCCTGGTTGTCGGAAGAATTAGGCGCAGCGGACTTTTGGTAATGTGCCGGTCGAGGTTCGGCCAATTAATCGCGGCGATAAAATTTTTATCGAGACAGCTCCTGTATCGATACAACAGCGAGCGGTTATTCGGGAACGCGTTCGAGCTGGAATTTGATAGATTTTTCGTTAATGATTGCGCCGCTCACGAGATGCAGCAGATATAAGGACGAGCAATAAAAACTCGGAGGAGACCCGAGGAGAAGCCATGTTTGAAGCTTCTTTTAGTGCAAGTCGATTCTGGAGGGATACAAATTCATGTCGATGCAGCACAAAGTGGCGTCCACTACTTCTCAGCCCCATTCCTCTTGCTCCGGTTCCCACCCCTAGCCCCTCATCTTTCATTACTTCTTACCGTCGTTCTTTCGGTACCGAAAACTCTGCACTCGATGCAACTTGAAGACTTAAACAACGCTTATTCGACATTTTAATAATTGAAGTATTAGATTATCTGGCGTTCTCTATCCAAACACTTTTTAGCGCCCGACGTATCTCTGATTCAGACTACTAGGTTCGCATAATTTTCAACGCCCGATATTCGCTCATATTTTGCGACTGGGAAATATTGATCCCCGCTGTTGTTGCTTTGAGCAAAATTGCCGTCTTTTATTTTACGAGCGACTCCTCGTGATTGGCTACTTATTATATAAGTTTAGGCGGCGATAAATCATTATGACCGTCGAAAACGCGGAGTCGTGTCAGACCGGTGACCTTGATTCCGGGATTAATTTACATCGGCGTAATTAAAACGTGTCTCCTAGATAAGACAAATAAATCAACGTTTACAACGGTGACTCGACGCATCCAAGTACAGTGACTTGCAGCGCTTTTACTGTAACGTTACTTGCATAATTTTTCCGCCACTTGAATAACTTGCCGCCATACCATGAATAGAAGATCGACCGACGCCTACCTCCGTCGGATCTGGAGCGGTCACGTCCCGAAAAATTATGCCGCTGTGCGAGCGAAATGAAAATCGCTAACACGGAATAATTACTGTTCCATTTACGGCGAGAGCGGAAATTCGCGCCGAAAATTCGGCCCTTATAAACAATTTATCTGAGACTCATCAGCAAATTGTCCGCGTCAAAGCGACGCGTCAGTTTGGAGGACTGCTGAATTGAAAGCGGGTTTTTCTTAGCGAAAACACGGCGAGAGAGGCGTTCGCAGGAACTGTCGAACGAAGCTGAGCTTGTCCAGAGTAAGCGATAATTTTATTTGGTCTTACGATGCAGTTTGTTTGCGGTGGTGATGTCGGTAATGGTATTGGAATCTTCGCGAAAGTAAAGAGGATTCGAAGAAAATGCAGAAAAAGTAAAACGCGAATAAGATGCGACAGGCGAGTAGGCGAAAATCGGCGGATCAAAATGCTCATTTCTTTTTGCGCGGGTATTCCGAGCGGGAAGGAAAGCAGAGAAAAGAAATCCCGGGCAGTTTGAAGCTGTTAATGTAAATCGTTAAAGACGACATGACAACATAAGATAACAGAGCACGGAGCAGCCGCATGTAAAAGAAAATAAGGGTGATTTTAGCGAGCAAAATACTCGGCGAGGAAACGGATAAAACAGTAGTCTTGACTACAGGCAGGAGCGCGCGTTCAGCAGTTTCAGCGTGATCGCCTTTGGAATATAAATTTGCAACATTATCACCTCGGAGACGGTCGCATTCTTTTAGCTCCATCGTCAGGAGGCTCCTGACACGCGCGCGTCCGAGTTACCTCGGTTGCTATTTTCCGATCCGAAAGCAGCGCGTTATTTTCCTCGGAGGCGTTGTTTTTGACAAACGTGTCAAAAAGGATCATTGGAGGTGCGCCCTGGAAATAAAACGTTATCGGGTAATTTAATTTATACGACACGGGATCAGCACGTTTCCGGTCGGGCAAACACCATAAGTGGTCTTCTCGGGCGAATCAATAGTAAGACAGTGGCGAATGATAATGAAGATTGGACAAAGTTGGCGAAGTTAGTTGCCGCCCGCGTGATCTTTCAACCTTTCAGTTGCAAAGCTCCCGGAACAATATCCACCTTCATTTGAGGTCGTATTCTATTCTGTAGAAACAACAAGCGAGTGGTTTATGGAATATTCTGATCTAGAAACCACAATTAACTAATGGACGGCAGAACCTCGAACTTGTGGTGGGAAAAGTTTTCACCGCGAAAGCACTCCGCAACTCGACGAATCTCGTGATACATTCTCGGATATACATGTGCTTGAGTCTCTTACTCTTACACCTAACCACGAATCCTCGGGAGTAGAAGTTTTCGTGTAGGGAACGTTAACCTAGCATTGATTCGATTGAACTAAATTCTGGCAGCAGCTTGCACGGGAAGCGCGATCTCATTGTGAAAGCGCCTCGCATTCGATAAAACATTATAACAATTATTGCAAGTGAATCATAATTCACGGACAACAATAAAGTGATCCCCGGAAGGCGGGGTGTTATTGAAACGAGGACAGAGCCGTGTGTGAATGGCAGGCGAAAAAATTTGACGAGAGATTTATAATAGTCGGAATAATGGAAAGTAAGTCGGCGACGGCGGTGAGAAAAAGAACCGGCGCGGAGGCAGAAGAAACGGCGCTGGGCGGAGAGGGCGATTTCGAAGGGATGACACACTCGTTCGTTAGTGAATCACCTCGTAAACTGCGAGCTGGTGCGGTCGCTGGGTCCACGGCCCAACGGAGTTGTAATTAATTACCAAAGTAATTATCTGATGATTTAGGAAGCCTCGGGCAGGGTGCGCCGAAACTGAAACGAATTACTATTACTTGCATCCGAAAACTACCCTGCAGCCGCACCGCTCGAGAAGGTAGACGGCGGGTTGCGCGGGCGTGCCGGCGGGAGGCTGAGGTTTGGATTTGGGGTCGGGTCGAATGCCGGCAACGAAGAGACGGCTTCTCTTGGCTCGAATCGACTAAAGCGAATCGGCTCCTAGCGTAAAACCAAGAGTCGGCCACTCAGGCCATAAATCTTTCGTGTACGAGGAACAGACGAGTCTCCGCAAGTCTCGACAGAATTGCACTCCTCTTAATATCAATAATAGCGCGTTCGCGTAACGCCGTTCGCTTTGTCAACCCGAGGTGTTATTTCTCTCTCGCAGTCGGCGCTCCGGTCTCGGAGCATTCCCTTTAAAACAATTTAAAGACACGCTGCAATGGAAATAGTTCACGTCTCGCTTCTGCTCCGAATCGATGCAACTCCGTCTCTGGACTTCCATTGTCCACTAATTCGCACAAACTCGATAACGAGTAATTAGGTACGATCACTAATGTACGCCGGAAAACCTCCATCGGGATCATTACTACCGATAAGTAGAAACTATTTGAAACTTAGCATCCCGAACGATTCGGTTACATCACGATAGCGCACTCCCTATCGGCATCCGACTTCCGATTCATAACTCGCATTCTTTCGATGATCGAGTGTGTGGCCAACGTGCGAATCATTTAATTGATCAACCCCAACTCCTCCACCCCCACGCCCCAAGTCCAACTTGGAATTCCTCCGATCGGATGTTTTGCGCCGTTCCTGTAAAAACACCGCGTCGAAACTTCGACTCGAGTCTTCTTCTTCTTCTTCTTCTCCTCCATCTCCTTCTTCTCCTTCTTTTTCTTCTTCTTCTTCTTTTATTGCATCTTTTTAAACGCCAAATTCATAATATTCTCCGGCGAAGTTAACTTATGCAACACTCCTTCGCATTGTTGCAAAAAGTTAAAATGGGAAACGGCGCAAGTTTGCTCGCGCATGTGCGCTCGAGATGTTCCAGTGCGTTTGAATATTCGAAGAAAATCTAGTTTGCTTGTCGAAGCTTCGGACGATCTCCAGCCCTTCGATACTTTAAAGACATTAACTGGAAGTGTTCTTCCGCTCCACTATCCTCCCTTGGGCTTCGTTAACGAGTAGAATTCCGATCGTATAGTCCTCCGACAGAACTTGGAGAGATCATTTGCGGACAAAAATCAGTTCAAGATTGATGACTCACGTGTAAGCGCCGAATAATCTGCAAATTATTTGCACGAGCAAAAACAACGCGATCATTGTAAAACCCACCGCGATAAAAGTTGCTGAATCAATCGATTCGCGAGCCAGTTGAAACACAGGCAGACGTTATCAAACTGCGCTTACAACTTTTTAATTTTTCCCATGTTTGCCGGTAGTTGAAAATTTGTTCGAATTAGTTATAGTTAACCCATTCTTGCGCGCATTAGTTTTTAATTTAATCACAATAAAAAACCCAGCTTTATTTTGATTATTAAACTGTGGTATCAGCAGATAAATTATTACCAAACTTCTAATTAAAATTTCGTCGAGTTTGATGGTGATGCAGATTTTTATGACGGCAAAGTTGTTTGCTTTTTTCTTCTTGAAATACAACGCGTTTGGATATTGAAGGTTTTCAAGAATTTCCAACCGAAAAGCTATTTGAGATACTTATAAGAGGCTTTTTAGCACAATCGTTTAAGACTATAAGCGAAGATGCCGCATTATTATACTTTAGCGTTCTAGTGGATTTATCAACTTAACGCAAATTTCGCAGGTATAACATTTTGCTACTCGTTGAAGGGAAAAATACAGCAACAGCAATTCTCGCCCAACTTTTTCCCCATATACGAGTGCAGCTATCCAGAAAACACTCGAGATATAATTAAAGTAATCAATTCAAATGTAATTATCAGCAATGTGTATCGCAGAGTGGCAAATAAACACTCGAACCGCACTCACTTAAACCAAACTCCGCCCTCTTAATTAAAATGATGATAACTCCCACGAACAATTAATTCTTTATACATAATTGAAGAAGTTCATCATAAAGCTCTTTGATTCTCAATCTAAATTCAAACCAATCTAATTACATCGATTAAGACTTTAAGCGTCAAGCGTCGAGAAATGAATCAATGTAGAGAGCATGGGGAATTTGCATATGTATTAGTATATTCGCCGTTAAAAAATCGATAGAAAGTGTTTGCTACACGTATGAATTTTCTCTTTTGAGTCAACAAACGACTCGTTCCTTTGGGGACATTAAACGCGATCGATTTTGATAATTGATAAAAGCCCCCAAATGTGAATTTTCATAAAATTTTTCAAATACAGCAACGACATTTTTAGTCAAAATTTCTGGAAAACTTAGAAAAGTCAGGAAATTTCAACGGTCAGGTAAAAGGCAGGGAATGTTGATAAAATATCAGGGAAATTTTCATATTATAAATATTTCTATAAAAATATTTATAATATGAAATAGATATATCTATAGAAATATCTATAAAAATAATATATTATTTTTCACAATAAATAATATAAATTTAACGTGAAACTTTTGTTCATTAAAAATAATTCAATTTTTAAATAATTTGTGTATAAAAATGCTTTTTATACATTTTGAAATTGATGAAAAGATAGAAAACAACTGCCTTTTCTGTATAATGTTTGTACGCATTATTTTATTTTTTTTATTTCGTACTAAAATATTCTATAAAAAATATTCGTTTGTTATACCATTGATAATTTGTGTTTTGGCGACCATTTTATAATAGAATTATGTGGTCAATCCTGCACAATTAAATTTAACCCGTTCATTCACCATGTTTATTATAAAGAACACGTCATAGTTTTATTAAAAATTATAAAAACATGAAAATTTTTGTTAACACTTGATTCTAAATTTGAAAAAATTGCAGATTGGAATGAAAAAAGCAATCAAAAAATAAGAACTAAAAATCGTGGCTGAACGGGTTAAATATAAAAATAGTCAGCGAAAAACGTAAACAAATCCCCGGAAAAGCTGGAAAAGTCAGGGAAATTGAATTCAAAAATATAGTGGCTACCCTGAAATGAAGAAGCAGCTAGCATGAAATCTTCCGCAGAGGTGTAAACCGGTCAGTTTGACGTGCGGTACTATATTATGCACGATAAACAAGAAAAAGTTTGGCGTTGGCTGGAAACAAAAGAAAGTAGTAATAATGATAGGGTTTGCGAACGGCGTGTATGGCACTGTATCGGCACATTGGTCGGGTGTAGTTTTCATATATAAAACATTCAAAGAGGTGTTTTTATTTCGGCGCGATTCAATGGATTCTATAGCGGAGCGACACAGCGAGCCCCTCCGTCCCCTTGGCTGGCAAATCCCCATGCCGACGATACACCGTCCCGGCTGAGTCGCAGGCAGCGTCTATCCAATGCCATCACTCGTTTCCTACCTGCATTTCAAATTGATGGATTTATCCGGAAAAAAGTGCGGTCGACCGAGCACCTCTGATACGTTCCTTTTTTCTTCCTTCGTCATGTATTGAATTGCA